>JACRUU010000002.1:2152156-2174149 GCA_030449085.1 Kryptopterus vitreolus
AGCAGCAGTAAAAACGCTCGACCTGACACGTCGATAAAGACATCGCCAAATACTCATCCTGACGCTGTGACATTTGGAACGTGACTAGCAATTAGAGGCGGAAAGGCTGGAGGACTCGAGTCAGCTGCAGGAGGAGTGGAGTAGACGTCTGTCTGTCTCTGGAGGTCAGTTCGCTGAAACAGACGTCTGGCTGAGTGACGGCTGTACGCGATCCCACAGTCGCGGGGTCTGGAAGGAACGCTAGCGGCTATGCTAGGGACCTGCTAACTGCTATCTCCATAACCTTCACTTTCATTCAGTTAGAGGACAGATGTGATCGCTCCACCTCTCTCTCTCTCTCTCTCTCTCTCTCTCTCTCCTCTTTCATCAAGTCTCACTTTTAATATCCACCTTTACACCACCTGCTCCACCTTTATCTCCACGTTACGGAGTCTGTTCACATCAAACCCCAACACCAGCATCCACCTTCAGAACCTTCTACATTCTACAGCATTGCACACAGTTCACCTTCATATCTGCCTCCACCTTCATCTCTGCCTCCACCCCCACCTCCACCTTCACCTCCACCTTCATCCCTGCCTCCACCCTCACCTCCACCTTCAGAACCTTCTACATTCTACAGCATTGCACACAGTTCACCTTCATATCTGCCTCCACCTTCATCTCTGCCTCCACCCTCACCTCCACCTTCATCCCTGCCTCCACTCAGCCTTCACCTCCACCTTCAGAACCTTCTACATTCTACTTCACACATTGCACACAGTTCACCTTCATATCTGCCTCCACCTTCATCTCTCCTCCTGCCTCCACCCTCCACCTCCACCTTCATCCCCCACCCTGCCTCCCTTCACCTTCACCTCCACCTTCAGAACCTTCTACCTCACTCCACGCACATTCTACAGCATTGCACACATTTCACCTTCATCCTATCTGCCTCCACCTTCATCTCTGCCTCCACCCTCCCCTCCACCTTCATCCCTGCCTCCACCCTCACCTCCACCTTCAGAACCTTCTACATTCTACAGCATTGCACACAGTTCACCTTCATCTCTGCCTCCACCTTCATCCCTGCCTCCACCCTCACCTCCACCTTCATCTCTGCCTCCACCTTCATCTCTGCCTCCACCCTCACCTCCACCTTCAGAACCTTCTACATTCTACAGCATTGCACACATTCACTCACCCACTCCACCTCATACCTTCTGCCTCCACCTTCATCCCTGCCTCCACCTTCATCTCTGCCTCCACCTCACCTTACCTACCATTCAGACCTTCACCTTCTACATTCTACATTGCACAGCATTGCACACAGTTCACCTTCATCTCTGCCTCCACCCTCTCTGCACCTCCACCTTCAGAACATCTACATTCTGCAGCATTGCCACCCCTTCACCTCCACCTTCATCCCTGCCTCCACCCTTCACCTCTCTGCCTCCACCCTCACCTCACCTTCCACATTCTTCAGATCCTTCTACATTCTACACCTTCATCTCTGCATTGCACACAGCCTTCACCTTCACCTTCATCTGCCTCCACCTTCATCTCTGCCTCCACCTCACCTCCACCTTCATCTCTGCCTCCACCTTCATCTCTGCCTCCACCTCCACCTTCTCACCTCCACCTTCAGAACCTTCTTACATTCTACAGCATTGCACACAGTTCAACTTCATTCATCTGCCTCCACCTTCATCTCTGCCTCCACCCTCACCTCCACCTTCACCTCACCTTCATCCCTCACACCTGCCTCCACCTTCATCTCTGCACCACCTCCACCTTCAGCCTCCACCTTCACCTTCTTCCACCCTCAACATCCGACCTTCTACATTCTACAGCATTGCACACATTTCACCTTCATATCTGCCTCCTCCACCTTCATCTCTGCCTCCACCCCCACCTCCACCTTCATCCCTGCCTCCACCTTCAGCCACCACCTTCACCTCCACCTTCAGCAACCTTCTACATTCACTACAGCATTGCACACAGTTCAACCTTCATATCTGCCTCCACCTTCATCTCTGCCTCCACCCTCACCTCCACCTTCTCTGCCTCCACCTTCATCTCCTGCCTCCACCTTCACCTCTCTGCACCCTCCACCTTCACCTCCACCTTCAGAACCTTCTACATTCTACAGCATTGCACACAGTTCACTTCATTCTGCCTCCACCTTCATCTCTGCCTCCACCCTCACCTCCACCTTCATCCCTGCCTCCACCCTCACCTCCACCTTCAGAACCTCCTACATACTTCATCCCTCACACATTGCACAACATTCAACCTTCATCTCTGCCTCCATCCACCTCATCATCTCTGCCTCCACCTTCATCTCTGCCACACCCTCACCTCCACCTTCAGAACCTTCTACATTCTACAGCATTGCACACAGTTCAACTTCATCTCTGCCTCCACCTTCATCTCTGCCTCCACCCTCACCTCCACCTTCATCTCTGCCTCCACCTTCATCTCTGCCTCCACCCTCACCTTCACCTTCCACCTTCAGAACCTTCTACATTCTACAGCATTGCACACAGTTCAACCTTCTGCTCATCTCTGCCTCCACCTCCTCCCTTCTATCGCCTCACTCCACCTTCATCTCTGCCTCCACCCTTACCTCCACCTTCATCCCTGCCTCCACCTTCACCTCCACCTTCACCTTCAGAACATTCTACATTCTACAGCATTGCACACAGTTCACCTTCTGCCTCCATCTCTGCCTCCACCCTCACCTCCACCTTCATCTCTGCCTCCACCTCAATCATCTCTGCCTCCTCACCTTCCACCTTCACCTGCCTCCACCCTCACTCCACCTTCAGAACCTTCTACATTCTACAGCATTACACACAGTTCACCTTCATCTCTGCCTCCACCCTCACCTCCACCTTCATCTCTGCCTCCACCTTCAGAACCTTCTACATTCTATAGCATTGCACACAGTTCACCTTCATCTCTGCCTCCACCCTCACCTATCCACATTCATCTTTGCTTCCACCCTCACCTCCACCTGCATATCAGCATCCACCCACATCTCCACCTCCATGAACAGCCCTGCACCTCCTGATCTGACCTTGTTGTTGTAGGGGCACTATGGCGGTTTAGTGGTTAGCACGTTCGCCTCACACCTCCAGGGTCCGGGTTCGATTCCCGTCTCGGCCATGTGTGTGTGGAGTTTGTGCATGTTCTCCCCGTGTCCTCAGGGGGTTTTTCTCCGGGTTCTCCGGTTTCCTTCCCCCGGTCCAAAAAAACATGCACGGTAGGTTGATTGGCACCTTGGAAAATTGTCCCTAGTGTGTGAATGTGTGTGTGTGTGTGTGTGTGTGTGTGTGTGTGTGTGTGTGTGTGTGTTTTGTGTTGTGTGTGTGGCCCTGCGATGGGTTGGCATTCCATCCAGGGTGTATCCTGCCTTAATGCCCATAGACGCCTGAGATAGACACAGACTCCCCGTGACCCGAGGGAAGATCGGATAAAGTGCTAGAAGATTAAGTATTATTATTATTATTATTATTATTATTATTATTATTATTATTATTATTATTATTATTATTATTTTTATTATCGTATGTCGCATTATAAGCTGGAATATGAAATAAATGTATTACCTTTATAAAAGATGATTTAATTTGTTACATATTCAATAAGCAACAGGAATCGAGTTCAGAGCACAAAGTCAGTCTTGATACGGTTCACCTGGAGCAGACCCGCGTTAGGGGCCTCGCATTCGGGGCCCCTTATATTCTAATATGTAATCCAGAGCTTTATTGACTATTACGAACGCTGTTATTAACACTTACCGTTAACTAGCATGTACTCCGTCTAAAATAAGACTGTATGAATATTCATTCATTCATCTTCTACCGCTTTATCCGATCTTCCCTCGGGTCACGGGGAGTCTGTGTCTATCTCAGGCGTCTATGGGCATTAAGGCAGGATACACCCTGAATGGAACGCCAACCCATCGCAGGGCACACTCACACACACTCACATTCACACACTATACACTAGGGACAATTTTTCCAAGGTGCCAATCAACCTATCATGCATGTTTTTGGACCGGGGAGGAAACCGGAGAACCCGGAGAAAAAAAACCCCTGAGGCACGAGGAGAACATGCACAAACTCCACACACACACATGGCCGAGACGGGAATCGAACCCGGACCCTGGCGGTGTGAGGCGAATGTGCTAACCACTACGCCACCGTGCCTCCACAGTATGAATATATGAACATTAAATATTATATTTGTTTATTTGCTTGTTTTTGTTTACTCTCAGTAGAGCTACACGTGCGATACAGTGGATTTGACTTGGGGCAGCGGGAGGAGGCGGATCGGTGGGAGAAGTTCCGGTATGACAGTAACAGCGTGTAATCCGGCTCCGGAGAGAAAAGAGGAATATCACCTTATTGCCTAAAGCAAAGTGCACTTTGGAGAGTAATGGTACCGCGGTGACACGTTTTTCTGCTCACGAGTATTTCTGCAGCGCTCGCTAAACACTAATGGCTCTTGACACCTTTATTCCCGACCAGGATGTTACTCATGTGCTGCTCAGCGAGACTGAATTATGACGAGGCAAGGCGGAGAAACGGAGGAAGCCGAGGCGTGTAGAGGCGTGTGAGGGTCACATGATCTCGTACATTGTGATACGTTATTGTGATTATGGAGTTCCTTCTGTTTTTTACCCTCTTTATTAAATGTGTGTTTCAAGGCAGATTATCCCTCCATCCAGCACTATCTCCCAAATTCTCCATCCTTTTACCACCGGCTACACCATTCTCCATCTATTCTCCATACATTTTCCATCTATTCTCCATCTATTCTCTATACATTCTCCATCTATACGAGGAGAGAATGAAAGAGCCACACGGAAAGGCGAAGGAGAACGCGGCAGGAGCCAGCGAGGCGCGAGACAGGCGCCAGACGAGGCGCGAGAAGGGCGCAACGAGGAGAGAGGGACAGGCGCCACCGAGGACGCCAGAAGGCTAGAGAGCTCCATACATTCTCCATCTATTCTATATACATTCTCCATCTATTCTCTATACATTCTCCATCTATTCTCTATACACTCAGCATACATTCTTCATCTATACTCTATACATTCTACATATATTCTTCATCTATTCTCCATCTATTCTCTATACATTCTCCATCTATACTCCATACATTCTCCATCTATTCTCTATACATTCTCCATCTATACTCCATACATTCTCCATCTATTCTCTATACATTCAGCATACATTCTCCATCTATACTCTATACATTCTCCATCTATTCTCCATACATTCTCCATCTATTCTCTATACATTCTCCATCTATACTCTCTTCTATACATTCTACATCTATTCTCCATCTATTCTCCATCTATTCTCTATACATTCTCCATCTATTCTCTATACATTCTCCATCTATTCTCCATCTATTCTCCACTATACTCTATACATCTCCATCTATTCTATACTCCATACATTCTCCATCTATTCTATATACATTCTCCACCTATACTCCATACATTCTCCATCTATGCTTCAAACATTCTCCATCTATTCTCTATACATTCTCCATCTATTCTCTATACATTCTCCATCTATTCTCTATACACTCAGCATACGTTCTTCATCTATACTCTATACATTCTCCATCTATTCTCCATCTATTCTCCATCTATTCTCTATACATTCTCCATCTATTCTCTATACATTCTCCATCTATTCTCTATACATTCTACATCTATTCTTCATACATTCTCCATCTATACTCTATACATTCTCCATCTATTCTCCATCTATTCTCCAACTATACTCTATACATTCTACATCTATTCTCCATCTATTCTCCATACATTCTCCATCTATTCTCTATACATTCAGCATACATTCTCCATCTATACTCCATACATTCTCCATCTATTCTCCATACATTCTCCATCTATACTCCATACATTCTCCATCTATTCTATATACATTCTCCATATACTCCATACATTCTCCATCTATTCTATATACATTCTCCATCTATTCTCTATACATTCTCCATCTATTCTCCATACATTCTCCATCTATTCTTCATACATTCTCCATCTATACTCTATACATTCAGCATACATTCTCCATCTATTCTCCATCTATTCTCTATACATTCTTCATCTATACTCTATACATTCTCCTTCTATACTCTATACATTCTACATCTATTCTCCATCTATTCTCCATCTATTCTCCATACATTCTTCATCTATACTCCACGCTTCTCCATCTATTCTCCATAGCTCTCCATCTATACTCCACGCTTCTCCATCTACACTCCCCATTTCTACATCGATATTTCATACATTCTCCATCTATACTCCACGCTTCTCCATCTATACTCCCCATTTCTTCATCTATCCTCCACAACTCTCCTCCATCTTTCCTTCTCCATCTAACCACCTCCATCTATCAACCTTGTCTTTCCTCCTCCATCTATTCACCACATCTATCCACCACATCTATCCACCTCATCTTTCCTCCTCCATCTATCCACCTCCATCTAACCACCTCATCTTTCCTCCTCCATCTATCCACCTCCATCTAACCACCTCATCTATCCTCCTCCATCTATCCACCTCCATCAATCAACCTCATCTATCTACATCATCTATCCCCTTTTATCTATTTATACATCCATCTATACCAGCCTGACATCTATCTCTTCATACATCCTTCTCTGTTAACACTCATCCCTCTCTCTCATTTTGAACACTTTGGTCTTTGTTCTGCGCCACTACAAGGTGCTTTAAACCATGTTGTTTATTTATTTGTTGACTAAACAACATTTGAAATATGTTTTGGCATGTCCTTATTATCTGCCAATTCCCTCCACTAATTCACCATCCGTCCATCCAACACTGAAACCTCCATGCTCTACACCAGAGCATCAAGGGCCTTTCTCAAGGGCCCAGCATGAAGTGGTGCTGAAACCATCAAACACCACTTCTGTCCATACATCCAGACAGGCTGATTATCAGGAGGAACCACCAAAACCCCTCCATTCTCATCATCACGCCTGCGTACAGTAGATTGAAACGGAGTCTTTATGTCGGAGACGGATGATAAAATCGTCCTCGGGAAGCCCAGAAGCAATTTGCACGACATCGCCGTCGCA
Organism: Kryptopterus vitreolus; assembly: GCA_030449085.1. Lineage (NCBI taxonomy): Eukaryota > Metazoa > Chordata > Actinopteri > Siluriformes > Siluridae > Kryptopterus > Kryptopterus vitreolus. The sequence goes on from JACRUU010000002.1 coordinate 2,159,288, forward strand.
GGTTCGGGTTCCTTCATAAACGCGTTAGAGTTGGATTTACGCCCCGATGTTCCATTAGTAATCTGGGATCGGCAGTCGTTTAGGTGTGCACGCCATAACGTTTCGCCCAATCTCATCCCGCCTCGGAGATGGTGTTTACGATTCACCCGGATTAATAAACGCTCCCTGTTCGGGCGAACGGCGGCAAACAGAATGATTCGCTTTCGCTTCCCCTGGCTGCCATTACCGCCTCGCATTCACACTTCCCCGGGTTATCAATGAGGCGCGCTGGCCTGGAGCGCAATACCTCCGCCTGATCATCGCCGTGAATGCCTGTAAATAGCAAAGCAGGCGATAAATCTGTCGTAGCGGGGGACCGAGATGGGACGTGTCACCTTCAGCCGAGACGTATTTCACCGTTCCCAGGGTCGGATACGGCCTGCAGGAGGGCGTGGAGCTGAATGAAGCCGTCTCCGGCGATCTCTTCATTCCGGCTGCGATAACGTGGAATAATACGAATAAATGATAACGTGAGGAGCGCGGCGACTTTGTTCCGTCGCACGTACATGCGTTTTTTTCCCCCATTGTAGGGTTTAACGCGCTCGCCGTTTTGAGCCGAGGTTTGTGCAACTCTTCACCGGATCGTAAATTGGTTCATGGGAGTCGTTTAGTTCATTTGCATTTGGTTCTAATAGTGAAAATATATTAACGGAAAAAAACAATATTTATTCTTTAGTCATGTGACTCACGTAATTATGACCATCCAATCAAAACCTGTTGCATGATATAGTGTTTATAAGGGTCATGTGAGAAAAGAATGAAAGAGTCAATTCTGTACGAGTGTAAATAAGAGTCATGTGATACAATGAACAAACAACCCGAATCAGCTGACTCTAACGAGCTACACAATTGTGCTTCCTGTGTAACGCATAGTGTTTATGGGAGTCAAATGACAAAATAAAGAATGACTCAAAAAATGAACGACTCAATTCTGCTTCCTGTGTGCTGCATAGAGTCTATGGGAGTCATAAGAATGAACGACTCAAAACTCATGAAATGAACGAGTCAATTCTGTACTGCATTGCATAAAGTAAATAAGAGTCATGTGACAAACAAACAAGCAACTCGAATCAGCTGACTCTAATGAGCCATTCAGTCCTGCTTCCTTTGTAACGCATACTGTCTATGGGAGTCACATGACAGAAGATTGAATGACTCAATTCTGTTTCCTGTGTACTGCATGACATAGGGTAAATATGAGTCATGTGACACCACGAACAAACAACTCGTATCAGCTGACTTTAACAAGCTACACAATTCTGTTTCCTGTGTAACGCATAGACTCTATGTGAGTCACAAGAACGAACGACTCAATTCTGTACTGCATTGCATACAGTAAAGGAGTCATGTGACACAACAAATAAACAAGTCGAGCCAGTTGACTCTAATGAGCCATTCATTTCTGCTTCCTGTGTACTGCATAACGTCTATGGGAGTCACATGACAAAGGATTGAATGACTCGATTGTGTTTCCTGTGCACTGCATGGCATAGCGAAATAAGAGTCATTTGACACAAGGAGCGAATCATCCGTCTCTAATGAGCTACTTAATTCAGTCCTGTACGACTCAAACTCATGAAATGAACGACTCAATTCTGTGTGGCACAGCGAAATAAGAGTCATGTGACAAACGAACAAGCATCTCGAATCAGCTGACTCTAATGAGCCACTCAATTCTGCTTCCTGTGTACTGCATAGAGTCTATGTGAGTCACATGAATGAACGACTCTAAACTCAAGAAATGAACGACTTAATTCTGTTCTGCATACCATAGCGTAAATAAAAGTCATGTGACAAACCAACAAGCGACTCAAATCAGCTGACTTTAATGAGCCACTCAATTCTGTTTCCTGTGTACTGCATAGAGTCTATGTGAGTCACAAGGATGAATGACTCAAAACTCATGAAATGAATCATTCAATTTTGTACTGTGTGGCACAGCGAAATAAGAGTCATGTGACACAACGAACAAACAATTCGAATCAGCTGACTCTGATGAGCCACTCGATTCTGCTTCCTGTGTGCTGCATAGAGTCTATGTGAGTCACAAGAACGAACGACTCAATTCTGTACTGCATGGCACGACTTGAATAAGAGTCAAGTGACAAACGAACAAGCAACTCGAATCAGCTGACTCTATTGACTTCCTGTGTACTGCATAGCGTCACAAGAACGAACGACTATTCTGTACTGGGCAGTTGAATAAGAGTCAAGTGACAAACGAACAAGCAACTCGAATCAGCTGACTCCTTCCTGTGTACTGCATAGCGTCTATGGGAGTCACATGACAAAAGAGTGAATGACTCAATTCTGTTTCTTGTGTACTGCATGGCATAGCGTAAATAAGAGTCATGTGACAAACGAACAAACAACTCTAACGAGTCTGCTTCCTGTGTACTGCATAGCGTCTATGGGAGTCACACGACAAAAGAATGAACGACTCTCTGAACGAATCACTTTTTCAAAGGTTCACGATGAAACGTTGATGAATCATATTCATAATCGACTCATCAGTACTCTTAGGGGAGAAGAAGGGGGGCGTTTCGGCTCCTTTTTAAGGACAAGGTGAGACGAAGAATCCACTGGGAAATGTCCGGGCGCGCCACGAAGGCACATCCGAGCCTACCAGGCTGGACAGGACTATAGAATTCAGACGCATTCCTGAGGGAGGTTTAGGGTCACAAAGGCTTGGACAGGAAGTGGAAAGGAGCGCTCAACTGCAAAACCAGATATGATGAACGACTCAATCACGGGTCAAAGATAAAACCGCAGGGTGTCTCAGGAATTCCTGATTGTTTTGTGCTTTTTATTTATTTATTTCTTTGAAGACCACATGGTCCTGATGTGACTGCGAGTCTCTCTCTCTCTCTCTCTCTCTCTCTCTCTCTCTCTCTCTCTCTCTCCAGACAGCGTTGTTTTGACAGTTGAATGCTCCGGATGATGAATCCCGATCCCCCTGAGAGTTGGTTTCAGGGAGCGAGAGCACTGCTAATATGTTAACTGGTGTACTCTTGTTTTGTGTAATGAGCTCGGGGTGCCTGCCAGGCCTCTCGCACGTTAGGATGAATAAATCACAACAATTCTTTAATGGTACGAGGTCTTAAAGAGTACGGGAATACACGCTGGATTAAAATTAACTCAAAGATGCGGCAATCACTGGGGCACGGTGGTTTAGTGGTTAGCACGTTCGCCTCACACCGCCAGTGTCCGGGTTCGATTCCCGTCTCGGCCATGTGTGTGTGGAGTTTGTGCATGTTCTCCCCCGTGACCTCAGGAGGTTTTTTTCTCCGGGTTCTCCGGTTTCCTCCCCCGGTCCAAAAACACATGCACGGTAGGTTGATTGGCACCTTGGAAAATTGTCCCTAGTGTATGAATGTGTGTGTGTGTGTGTGTGTGTGTGTGTGTGTGTGTGTGATGTGATGTGGTTGGCATTCCATCCAGGGTGTATCCTGCCTTAATGCCCATAGACGCCTGAGATAGACACAGACTCCCCGTGACCCGAGGGAAGATCGGATATAGCGGTAAAGGATGAATGAATGAATGAATGAATGCAGCAATCGTCACAGGAGAAGAAGTGAATTTACTGTATATATATATAAAGAGTATTCACATTCATATTTCAATTATTAACCATAATTGACTTTAACGGCGCTAACGTGTGATTAACGCAGTGTGCGTTACTATGTGAGCGATCTGCTACTTCACTGTGTCGACAAATGAACGACAAAAAACAATCAATAAATAAATAAAGAAAGAAACTTTCAGTGTATCCACTCACGCTTCCTAAATTCCCCCCAATTACGCCCCCTAGCTGCGCATTCACAACAGGTATGATCTCCTCACTATATTAGCGTATATTACCGTACGGAACCTTACGCAAGCGCATCGCATTCCCAAATCCGTATTACTGCAATAAAGCGCATTTTTACTGAACGCAATAAAGCGCTTCCGTATAACCTAAACACCGTATCACCAGTTTATATGGAAAAGCAACCGGAACACAATTCTTAAAGGAGCCACGTCCCATATTTTTACAATTCAAACCAACACTAAACAAATAAAAACATTATAATTAACAAATAATTCATATTAGACGTTTCCAGTGTAAAATAAATATTGAATAATCTATAATTGTTTTAAATTTAGAGATTTTGAGAGAAATGTATAATAAAAAAGTATAATTATAACATCTGTTACAGTTTTACAGTATTACAAACATACATTATACTACATTGAAAATATGCGATTAATGTACAATTCAATTTTTTAATTGATTGACAGCCCAAATTTAAATGATTATTATTAAAAAATATTTTGTTTATTATTGTTTTATATATATATATATATATATATATATATATATATATATATATATATATATATACACATACATATCATGAGATAATATGAGCTAATGGACAGGATCAGAGGAAATTGGACAAACTAGCTCAATATAACAATTATAAGTTATATAATATAATATAAGAGTTATGAGTTATTATAACACAATCGGGGCGAGTAGAAACGTATTTCAAAACCTTTATAAGCAAAAAAAAAAACACCACTTTACACGTCCATAATTCCAGCTACAGATCACTCGAACTGGAAACTCCTTCCGCAAACATTTGTACGTTTGTAAGGGGAGTTAATATGTCGCCTTCTACTGGCCCAAATTTGGAGCTGGAAGCCATTCGGTGTTTATTTACATCGTTAAAGCCTCGTTCAAGGTCACTCGAGAACCAAGTGTGCATTAGCGCTGGTCCTCAGCAGGACTCGCTATCTCCTGGACACCTGGACACGCTATCTTCTGACCTGGACACGCTATCTCTTGTGCTTAACCCAGCGCTATGACTGGGGGTTACCCATAGTGCAAAGGAGGAGGAGGATCGATGTGTGTCTGTTTTGCTTATGAGTGTAGAAGTACTAGTGTCCTACGGATAGAAATGGGTCTGTAGAAGAGAATGGTGTGGAAGTGGTGGCTCGATAGTTACTGATCAGAAGGTCATGGGTTTGAGCCCCACTGCTGTAAATCTCCCCCGGAGTCTTGGACAGGAAGTGGAACGCAGCGTTCATCTGCAAAACCAGATACTCGTACAGGGGTCAAAGATAAAACCACAGGACGTCTCAGGAATTCCTGATGGTTTAGTGATTTTTTTTGAAGACCGCACGAGTCCTGGTGCGAGTCTCTCCCTCTCTCCCTCCCTCTCTCTCTCTCTCTCTCTCTCCCTCTCTCTCTCCAGACAGCGTTGTTTTGACAGTTGAATGCTCCGGATGATGAATCCCGATCCCCCTGAGAGTTGGTTTCAGGGAGCGAGAGCACTGCTAATATGTTAACTGGTGTACTCTTGTTTTGTGTAATGAGCTCGGGGTGCCTGCCAGGCCTCTCGCACGTTAGGATGAATAAATCACAACAATTTCAGACTTTAATCTTGCGAGGTTAAAGAGTACAGGAATACACTGCGGAGTTCACTCCCAGGAATCTCCCAGGAATTTCCGGAGAGTTTTCATTGTAAACAAAAATGGGCTGGAAAGATTTGTTTCTTTAATGATTCCATAAAAAAGGGCAGATGAGATTGGACAGTCTGGTTTGAGCTAATAGGGACAAAGGAGATTAGACAAACTGGCTAAAATAATTGGGACAGATGAGATTAGACAGACTGGTTTGAGGTAATAAGTACAGATTAGATTAGATAGACTGGTTTGAGGTAATAAGTACAGATTAGATTAGACAGACTGGTTTGAGGTAATAAGTACAGATTAGATTAGATAGACTGGTTGAGGTAATAAGTACAGATTAGATTAGATAGACTGGTTTGAGGTAATAAGTACAGATTAGATTAGACAGACTGGTTTGAGGTAAAAGGGACAGATAGATTAGACAGACTGGTTTGAGGTAATAAGTACAGATAGATTAGACAGACTGGTTTGAGGTAATAAGTACAGATTAGATTAGACAGACTGGTTTGAGGTAATAAGTACAGATTAGATTAGATAGACTGGTTTGAGGTAATAAGTACAGATTAGATTAGACAGACTAGTTTGAGGTAATACATGCATATTAGATTAGATAGACTGGTTTCGGGTAAAGGGACAGATGAGATTAGACAGACTGGTTCGGGGTAATAAATACAGATTAGATTATTCAATTCAATTCAATTCAGTTTTATTTATAAAGCGCTTTTTACAATGTGTCATCGTCTCAAAGCAGCTGTACAAGCTGGATAGACTGGATTGAGGTAATAAGTACAGATTAGATTAGACAGACTGGTTTGAGGTAATAAATAAAGATGAGATTAGACATACTGGTTTGAGGTAATAAAGACAGATTAGATTAGACAGACTGGTTTGAGGTAATAAATACAGATGAGATTAGACAGACTGGTTAAATAATTGGGACAGATGAGACTAGACAGACTGGTTTGAGCTAAAAGGGACAGATGAGATTAGACAGACTGGTTTGAGCTAAAAGGGACAGATGAGATTAGACAGACTGGTTTGAGCTAAAAGGGACAGATGAGATTAGACAGACTGGTTTGAGGTCATAAGTACAGATGAGATTAGACCAACTGGCGAAAATCATTTGGACAGATGAGATTAGACAGAATGGTTTGAAGTAATAAGTACAGATGAGATTAGACAGACTGGTTTGAGGTAATAAGTACAGATGAGATTAGACAGACTGGTTTGAGGTAAAAGGGACAGATGAGATTAGACAGTTGGTTTGGGTTAATATGGACATGAGTGATTGGTCAATTTGAGTAAAGCGAAGAGGGACATAGTGGATTAGACAGACTGGTTCAGTTTTACAGTGTTGGGAGATTGGACAGAATATTTGGATCATGGGAAACTGAACAGTCTGATTTGGGAGAAGATTGGACATGGACTTGTTTATTCACAGAAATCCCATCAGTGCATAGTGCGTATATTACATTTCTCTAAGGTTAAAGAGTGCGGGAATAGACGCGGGGGAATTTCCAGACAGTCTTCAGTGTAAACAAATTGTTTACACTGGTATACACGCTAAGAGACTCCGAGGAGGAGTTTAGGGTTAATGGTCCCAGCAGTAGCAGCTGGGTGGCGCTGGGATTTGAAGGTCATCATCGTACCCCCTCTGAGATACCACCATTCATCTTCTCCATAGCTCACATGTTGTACAACACTCATAAAATGTTGTTGTTGTTGTTGTTGTTGTTTATATATATATAAATCAGACGTTTGGCTCCGGCAGGTGATGGAGCGGAACTGAGCGCGCTCCTCAGGGTTTATGAGTGTTATTAAACCTACGGCGTGACGGCCATGAAACCCAGCGTGGATTACAAGCGGTATCCGGCGCTCTTCTGATCCAGACTCCATGGCTCCTCTCGCCAGGATTGGATGCGTGGAGGGATGGGGGGGGGACATGGGGGTGGAAGATGGGGCCGCTCATATTACCGCTTATTAATTTATATTACTCAAAGCTGTGGTGGTACATACACCATGGGCCGAGCGCTCAGACATTTCCGATACTTTTATACTATTTACGGATCTGGGCCAGCCGGAGGCTACAGATGTCCATACGATACCATACAACATGACACACACACACACACACACACACACACACACATACGGCAAGGAAAGAGAGATAGGGCGGGGCAATTTTTGAGATGATTTTTTTTTCTCTTTAGTCTCAGATCCATTAATCACAGAGTGGCGCTGAGTGAAAGGAGGATATTCTTCCCTGAATCAGGCCACCGGATTCACACACACACACACACACACACACACACACACACACTGACGAGTCCTGACTGCAGTGTGTGTCCCGAGACTCGCTTCCAACCCATCACTTAGAGAGACTTAAATGAGGACAAGCATCGGCTATAAATAAAAACACAAACAGATACATAAATAAATAGAATGAATTAATGGCTAGATAGACACACATGCGTTAATTATATTGTTTTCTTTGGCTTATTTATCGAATTTATTTCTGCATTTAATCAACACCATTTATTAAGGACAAATTATTTACAATTTTTGTGTTATTTGTGTTTGCATTTTTTGGACCGGCGAACGGAGAAAAACCCCCTGCACGGGGAGAGATTTGGTACTTGCATTCGTTGACTTGCACATGTTGTATTCAATTCAGGAAAATTGATTATTTAACTATTATTTATACCTATGTTTCACAATATATTTATTTATTTATTTCTTTGTTTTTATTTATTTATTTAAATTTATTTTTGTTTGTGTGCACAAGTAGATGTTGATTCGTTCATTTAGTTACAGATTAGTTTACTTATAATTCGTTTATTTATTTATCTTTTTCGTCGTACTTGTTTGTTTGTTTGCTTGCTAGATTTATATATTTACATTTGTATGGTTTATTTTATTCAGTATTAATTAATCCATATGTAGATAAATAATTGCCTATGACTTACATTTATGTATTTATTCGTTTGTTTGATTGATTTAAGCAATTGTTGATTCATTCCATTTCTATCTGCATTGATTTCATTGCACATGAAATAACGCAGTTTGTTTATTTATTTATTTATTGCTCTGTTGCTTGTGTGTGTGTGTGTGTGTGCGCGCGTGTGTGTTGTTTTTGTGTACGTGTGTGTGTGTGTGTGTGTGTGGTGATTTTTTTGCAGGTTAAAATAAACAATGGTGGCAAAATAATAAATAAATAAATAAATAATATTTTATTTTTAAAATCTATCTATCTATATACTATCTATTATCGATCTATCTAAAAAAAGTTGGGACGTTACTAATCTATCTATCTAAGAATACAACATACTACGAAAAATTTAAACTATTGTACCTTTTTAAGGGAAAAATATGTTGATTCTATCTATCAAGGTCATTTTCACCACTGTTTGGCATCTCCATTCAACACTCTGCTATCTCCATTCTATCTATAATCGCTATCTCTTTATCTATATGAAATATCTGGACTGGCCATTTCAGTACCGGATTTCTCCTACGCATGATATCTGTGATATTTGTTGGATATAAAATGACGTCTTCATTCTGGATGATATTCATTGATGTCATTCCTCAGAGATGCCCATCATCATTCTTGCAGCGCGTTTGATATCCGATTCTTCCCTCGGGTGTCACGTCTTGGGGAGTGTAAGCCTTGTTGTGTTCTGTGTCTATCTCAGGCGTCTATGTGTCTTTAAGGCATAGTAGGCCTTGGGCCATTCTTTGGTGATTGACACAGTTGGCAGGATACACCCTGGATGGAATGGCTTCTGAGAGACAAAGAAGCCCATCTGTTGCGCAATTGGAATTGGTCACTCCTCGTTACTTAAATTTACTTTTTTCACCTCTTACACTTGTCCCAATTTTTTGGGATTTGTTGACACATGAATTTCTGAATCACATTTTTTCCCTTAAATTGGTATAGTTTAAACTTTTGTTTCGTGTGTTCTGTTCTATTCTAATAAAATATTAGGTTGGCACCTATACATTGCATTCATTTTTTATTCACGATTTGTATAGTGTCAATTTTCCATTCAAGGTGCTGTGTCATCTCAGGCGTCAACATTAAGGCAGGATACCGGATGGAATGCATCACCACACACACACACACCCACCCCCAAAAAACCAAGTTTGTCTTTTCCAAGTTTTTGGACCGGGGGAGGGAACCGGAGAACCCGGAGAAAAAAAACCCCCTGAGACACGGGGAGAACATGCACAAACTCCACACACACACACATGGCCGAGACGGGAATCGAACCCGGACCCTGGCGGTGTGAGGTGGAGGTGCTCCCTCCAGCATAACATCTCCCACGCTATTTATAAGCGCAAAGATGGAATGTGGAATGGAACGTCCACATAGAAACACACACACCAATCTGATGCTGAACGTTTCTCCATATGGCCAATCATGACTGGTGACTTTTTTTCTTTCTTTACTCTGCAGTCACACATTACAATTCCTGAGCTCTCCTGATGTCACCATGGCAACCTGCAATAAACTTCAGATGTTCGTTCACTCACACAAGTCATGCATTATTATTTTATTTATTTATTTTGACTCCGGGAGAAGGCGATGAGAGAAAAAATAAGACCTGTAGATCTTCCTGTCGCTAAAAATAAACAAGCTCTGTTGATTTTTCTTTTTTTTTTTCTTTTTTCGCTCTCTCATTTCACATCGTCTCACTTTGAAGCAGGAGCGCTAATTGTTTTTCGCAGGATAGCATGAGATAGAAAAGAAACGCTGCGTCTCCGAAGTGTCAGGTGATGTCAGGATCCGTGCAGGTCTTCTCCATAAACACCATTTACCAACATTCATGTTCACTTCTTTATTACAATTTCTATTTATTTATTCATTTATTTATTTATTTATCGGCTTGCTTTGTTTTCTTGATTATTTGTCCATGTATTTATATCTTCTCCCTTATTTCCTTATTTTTATCTGTATATTTGTATATATTTGTGCATGAACTTGTCTATTTAATATTTTTATTCGCTTGTTTGTCTGTTTATTTTAATTTTATATTTAGCTTGCTTGTTTATGCATATGTATTCATGTATTATTATGTTTTTATATTTGCTTATTCAGTATTCAATTCTTTTTTTATTTATTTTTGCATTTATTATTCATTTTTATTTGATTAGATTTTATGGTATATTTTAGATATATATATATATATATATATATATATATATATATATATGCATGTGTTTGTTTATTTGTTGTTTATTTTCCTTGTTTGTCTATTAAAATTTATGTTATTTATTTATTAATTAATGTATGTATTATTTATAATATTAATTACTGACATTTATTTATTTGATTATTTTTATTTTATTAGATTTTTTGTACTTTTGTTTATTATATATATATATATATATATATATATATATATATATATATATATATATATATATATATATATATTATATATAGTATATATGCAAATGTTTGTTTATTTGTTGTTTATTTACTTATTACTTATTTTTTATACTTATATTACTTATTACTTATACTTATATTTATTACTTATTGACTTATTTAATTTGTTTATTTTTATATAATTAGATTTTTGTATTTCTGTTTAAATACATGTATGTATGTGTTTGTTTATTTGTTGCTTATTTACTTAAGTCTTTTTGCATGTATTTAATTACTTGCTTACTGGCATTTATTTATTTGTTTACTTTTTGTCTTAATAGTTTGAATTTTTTTAAACTATTTATGTATACATGTACGCGTGTGCTTGTTTATTTGGCATTTATTTTCTATATTGTTTATCTCTTTATATTGTTTGTTTGTTTGTTTGCAGGAACGTGCCGAAATCAGCTTTCGTTTTATCTCCGAAATCTTTTCCACTCGGAACTCAATAAGTTCAAATCTTCATAAACATCCAGTGAAATTCCTTCGAAGCAAAATCCGATTTTTGTGCTTGTTTGTTCATATAAATGATCCGTTAAAGTCTGTAAACATCTCCATGGATTGGATTCAGACTTAAATCCATCCTACGTCCACAACGTTCAGCAATAAGGCTTGTATAGATGGAAGCATGTAGTGATGTAGGTGAAGGTGAGGAGTCAGGGTTCACATTCACCCCAATAGTGTTGAGGAGCTCTGACCCAGGAGATCTTCCACACACACACACACACACACACACACACACACATGTAAAGCAGATCTTCATGGAGCTTGCTTTGTGCTTTCTGAAACAGGTCTCCTAAAAAACTTCAACCACCATCTACAGACATGCTGTAAAGCGCCTGCATAACATGTATACGGCTGGAAAAGTCCTCCATCTTCATGATGGTGTTCGGTTGGAAACTCTGGGGTTCTTCCAGGAATATTTATCTTCTTGTCCAGGATCTTCAGGGCTCGTCAGTGACCTTCAGTATTAGCTGGTTGGTGACGAGATCTTGCCCTTTTTCCTGCACCACCTGGGCCTCAGTTATTGTTGTGTCACCAATCTCCAGACCTCCATCGAGGGTGTTGTCAAGTTCCATACCTCAAAATATGGCGTCGCCAAGCTCCAGACCTCCATCGAGGGCGTGGCCAACTCCAGGCCTCCATCAAGGGTGTTGCCAAGCTCCAGACCTCCATTGAGGGTGTCACCTAGCTCCAGACCTCCATCAAGGGCGTGGCCAACTCCAGGCCTCTACCCAGGGCGTTGCCAAGCTCCAGACCTCCATCAAGGGTGCTGCCAAGCTCCTGAACCTCCATTGAGGGTGTTGGCAAACTCCAGACCTCTACCCAGGGCATTGCCATGCTCCAGACCTCCATTGAGGGCGTGGCCAACTCCAGGCCTCCACCCAGGGTGCTGCCAAGCTCCAGACCTCCATTGAGGGCGTATACAACTCCAGGCCTCTGCCCAGGGCGTTGCCAAGCTCCAGACCTCCATCAAGGGTGCTGCCAAGCTCCAGACCTCCATTGAGGGTGTTGCCAAGATCCAGACCTCCATTGAGGTCGTAGACAACTCCAGGCCTCTGCCCATGGTGTTGCCAAGCTCCAGGCCTCCATCGAGGGCATGACTACTCCAGGCCTCAGCCCAGGGTGTTGCCAAGCTCCGGTCCTCCATCAAGGGTGTTGACCAGGCTCCATACCTCAAAGCCGGGTGTCACCTATCTCCAAACCAGCATCCAGGGTGTTGCTCCACCTCTGACCTCTGCATAGAACATTGCTTTGCCTCTGACCTCCACCAAGGACTCCACATCTAACCACCTTCAGCATGGGCATCACTCCACCTCTCCACATCAGCCAGAAGACCTGGAAGGAGCCCCTGAGGGGCATCTCCCAGGATGCTCACTGTCTGAATGGTCTGGTCTTTCTGGCACCCAACCTTCCTCATACCCTGGCTCAAGAACATCAAGAGCACCACCTGGTATTTAAGGACATCACAAACACTGACTCTGGGTCAGATGATCTCACCGGCTGCCCCGTGTCCCTGTCGACTCTGACTCCTGTTTACTCTCACGAGCTTCTATTCCGGTTTGGACTTTGCATTTTTGTCTTTTTTGGGCTTGATGGTTTGTGTTTGTGTTTTTGCTCTGGCCTTTGTTGACTTGTTTCTCCCGGCATTTGTATTTGGACTGTTTTTGTTTACTCACTTTGGTCTCTGACTGCATTGCTCCTGTTGTCTGACCCTGGGCTCTTTTATGGGCTGTGTTTGTTTTGCCTTTGCCTTCATTTCTGCTCATTAAAAGCTGTTATTTGTTCCTCCATCTGTTTCTCCATCCTGCATTCGGGGTCCCTTTCCTTTCCGGCTACAACCCTGCTCCCTACGGAATAATCTGGCCTTCTTCGTTCAGTCGGAATGATGATCGAATCCCATCCCATGGGATCTGGAACACCACCACCGTGCTTCACTGTGTAACTGGTGTCCAGTGAATTACTGCCATTCTATTCACTGTAGATCATTTCTGAAGATCTATCTATCTATCTATCTATCTATCTATCTATCTATCTATCTATCTATCTATCTGCCATTCTATTCATCGTAGATCATTTCTGAAGGACATCTCAATGTTTCCACAAAATTTCCATCCTTAGAATTTCCTTTAATCTAGCTATCCTGATCTTTCTTGTTATCTTCTATCTATCCTTCTATCTATCGATCTATCTATCTATCTAGCTATCTATCTATCTATCTATCTATCTATCTATCTATCTATCTATCTCACCATCCTATCGCTATCTATCTATCTATCTGCCATTCTATTCACTGTAGATCATTTCTGAAGGACATCACATGTGTTTCCATAACACTGATACGGTTCTGTCTTTTTTCTATATATCTATCCTTCTTTCTTTCTTTTTCTATCTATCTATCTATCTATCTATCTATCTATCTATCTATCTATCTATCTATCTATCTATCCTATCTATCTATAATCCATATCTAACAGCATTCTATTCATGGATCATTTCTATCATGTTCCATAACCTGACTTATGACCTATCTATCTAATCCTTCTTTCTTTCTTTGATCTATCTATCTATCTATCTATCTATCTATCTATCAAATCTATCTATCTATCGTTCTATCTATCTATCTATCCACTATCTAGTTCATTCATAATTTCTGAAGGACATCTCAATGGAGCAAGAAATGTGTTTCCATACTAACACTGATAGGTTCCTTCTTTTTTCTATTAATTCCTTCTTCTTCGTTCTTTCTTTTTCTATTTTCTATTCTTTCTTTCTATATTTCAAACTTCTTTCTTCTTTCTTTCTACTATGCTCTATATCTATATCTATCTATCTATCTATCTATCTATCTATCTATCTATCTAATCATCCATCCATCCATCCCACCATCCAAGTACTAATATATTATTGAGGACTGATGATTGAAGGCCCTGGGATTTACAGCATAGATGTTGATGATCCACCACCACCACCGTGCTTCACTTGTAACTGGGTGTTCCAGTGAATTACTGCCATTCTATTCACTGTAGATCATTTCTGAAGGACATCACACGGTTTCTATACTAACACTGGTTTAACAGTGTGTGTTTTAAGTGTGTGTTGGTGGTGTGTGTGTGTGTGTGTGGGGTGTTGAGAGAGGAGATCTTTCACCCGATCCTGAGAACATCCACCATGTTGGAGTTCAGCGTGATAAAAAGACACAGCTGCCCCTGGCGTTCCTCCAAAAAACGTCCAGATGGATAAATATGCATCACATCAAGCTGATCTTCAGCACCACCACGGGACCTAAGTTTCTCCAACCTGTGTGTGTGTGTGTGTGTGTGTGTGTGTGTGTGTGTGTGTGATGCTATGAAACACATCACTCAGACCAAAACTCCTCAAAGACTGCTTCTGATATTAGAACGAAAGGACGGTTTTACTCCTCACATGTA
>JACRUU010000002.1:2184649-2219649 GCA_030449085.1 Kryptopterus vitreolus
AAATAAGAACGAGAAGAAAGAAAGAAAAAAGAGAACGAATATGTCAAGAAGAAGAGCGAAAGAGGATAGAATGATATAATGATATATATATATATAAAATCCAGGTGTTCCAACACTTTTGGTGAAATCTGGGCGTGGCTTTGATCGCATCCCCCTGTACGGAAGACACGATTGGGTCGTAGATCAGACGTTCCATTGGGACATTAACACATTAACGAAGCGGTCCGGGGTCGGAGGAGAACGAGGTACACATGGAGGTCGCGGTGCCTCTGGTGACAAAGTGACATTTGCCGAGGCTAATAAAGCTGTAATGGAGCAGTGTGTGTGATCATAGGGCACTTTGGCGTCTTTTCTTTTTTTTTTTCCTCCCCCTCGCTGATTTAATTCGACTCTGAGTGGACGGAATGGAATGGATGGAGTGGACAGAGTGGACGGAGTGGACAGAGTGGACGGAGTGGACGGAGTACAAGCGCGGCGTGAAACACGAACTCATTACCAGGTGTTAATCTAATGGAAGTTCAGCGGGGACAAACTGTCACAAAAGTCCGAACTTCTGCCCCAATTCCCCTCTTCACTACTGCCCCAATTCCCCTCTTCACTACTGCCCCAATTCTTCCCTATTCACTACTGCCCCAATTCACTACTGCCCCAATTCCCCTCTTCACTACTGCCCCAATTCCCCTCTTCACTACTGCCCCATTCCCCTATTGACTACGCCCCCATTCCCCTCTTCACTACTGCCCCAATTCCCCTCTTCACTACTGCCCCAATTCCCCTATTCACTACTGCCCCAATTCCCCTCTTCACAATTGCCCCACTGCTTAATTTTACCCTATTCCCTACTCACTGTACTGCCCTTCAACTTGCCCCCCCGAATTGCCCCCATTCACTACTGCACTACTGCCCAATTGCCCCCTATTCACTACTGCCCCAATTCCCCTCTATTCACTACTGCCCCAATTCCCTCTCTTCACTACTGCCCCAATTCCCTCTATTCACTACTGCCCCAATCCCCTCTTCCTCTATTCCCCTCTTCACTACTGCCCCATTCACTACTGCCCCAATTCCCCTATTCACTACTGCCCCAATTCCTCTATTCACTACTGCCCCAATTCCTCTATTCAACCACTGCCCCAATTCCCCTCTTTTCTTGCCCCAATTCCCTTATTCACTACTGCCCCAATTCCACTACTGCCCCAATTCCCCTCTTCACTACTGCCCCAATTCCCCTCTTCACTACTGCCCCAATTCCCCTCTTCACTACTGCCCCAATTCCCCTCTTCACTACTGCCCCAATTCCCCTATTCACTACTGCCCCAATTCTTCACTACTGCCCCAATTCCCCTCTTCAATACTGCCCCAATTCCCCTCTTCACTACTGCCCCAAATCCCTTCTTCACTACTGCCCCAATTCCCCCCCCCTCTTCTACTGCCTACGGCCCCAATTCCCCTCACTACTGCCCCAACTGCCCCTTCATTCCCTCTTCACTACTGCCCCAATCCCCTATTCACTACTGCCCCCTCCCCTATTTCACTACTGCCCCAATTCCCCTATTCACTACTGCCCCAATTCCCCTCTTCACTACTGCCCCAATTCCCCTATTCACTACTGCCCCAATTCCCCTCTTCACTACTGCCCCAATTCCCCTCTTCCCTACTGCCCCAATAGGCCCCTCTTCACTACTGCCCCAATTCCCCTATTCAACTACTGCCCCAATTCCCCTCTTCACTACTGCCCCACTCGCCCCAATTCCCTCCCCTCTACACTACTGCCCCAATTCCCCTCTTCACTACTGCCCCCCAATTCCCTTATTCACTACTACACTGCCCCACAATTCCTCCCCTCTTCACTCTACTCTACTGCCCCAATTCCCCTATTCACTACTGCCCCAATTCCCCTATTCACTACTGCCCCAATTCCCTATTCCTCTTCACTACTGCCCCAATTCCCCTCTATTCCTATTCACTACTGCCCCAATACTCCCCCAATTCCCCACTACTTCCCCTCTTCACTACTGCCCCAATTCCCCTATTCACTACTGCCCCAATTCCCCAATTCCCCTCTTCAACTACTGCCCCAATTCCCCTCTTCACTACTGCCCCAAATTCCCTCTTCACTACTGCCCCAATTCCCCTCTTCACTACTGCCCCAACCCCTATTCACTACTGCCCCAATTCCCCCAATTCCCCAATCCTATTCAACTACTGCCCCCAATTCCCCTCTTCACTACTGCCCCAATTCCCCTACTGCCACAAATTCACACTGCACTGCCCCAATTCCCCTCTTTTCTACTGCCCCAATTCCCCTTATTGCCCCAACTACTGCCCCCCACTGCCCCTAATTCCCCTCCAATTCCCCTGCCCCAAACTTACCCCTTCACTACTGCCCCAATTCCCCTTATAAATTCCCCTCTTACACTACTGCCCCAATTCCCCTCTTCACTCACTACTGCCCCAATTCCCAAAATACTATCACTACTGCCCCATCCCTTCTCATACTGCCCCAATTCCCCTCTTCACTACTGCCCCAATTCCCTCTTCACTACTGCCCCAATTCCCCTATTCACTACTGCCCCAATTCCTCTATTCACCACTGCCCCAATTCATCCCCTTTCCACTACCCGCCCCAATTCCCATTCACTACTGCCCCTCCCCTTCACTACTGCCCCAATTCCCCTCTTGCCCCCCCATCCCCTCTACTACTGCCCCAATTCCCCTATTCACTATTCCCCTCACTACTGCCCCAATTCCCCCTACAACTTTCACTACTTGCCCCTACTCCCCTTCACTACTGCCCCAATTCCCCTATTCACTACACCTACATTGCCCCAATACTGCCCCAATTCCCCTCTTCACTACTGCCCCAATTCCCCTAATTCACTACTTTTGCCCCCTCCTGCCTTCACTACTGCCCCAATTCCCCTCTTCACTACTGCCCCAATTCCCCTATTCACTACTGCCCCAATTCCCCTCTCAATCACTGCCCCCTACTCCTCACTACTGCCCTCCCACACCTTCCCTACTCTGCCCTCATTCCCCCACCTTCCTACCCTGCCCCTATTCACTACTGCCCCAATTCCCCTACTTCAACTACTCCTGTCCCCCTCATACTGACACCCAATTCCCCTCCCCTATTCACTACTGCCCCATTCCCCATTCCCCAATTCCTCTACCCTCTTCACTGCCCCTATCCCCTGGACTGCCCCAATTCCCCTCTTCACTACTGCCCCAATTCCCCTCTTCACTAGTGTCCTTTAATCCTCCGTACTCCTCTCACATCCTCAATCCTCAATCCTAAACCAACCACTGCCCACTTCATCTCACCTTTACTGAAGGAGGACCAAAAGGGGGAGAAGAAGGGGAGGAGGAAAATAATAAAAAAAGAAAAAGTGAGAGTGGAGAAGAATAAGAAAAGGAGAAGAAAGGAGGGAGGAGGAGAATAAAACAGAAAAGGAAAAGAAAATAAGTAAATGAGAATAAAAGGTGGACAATAAGAATTAGTAAAGGAGAAGAAAAGGGGGAAGGAGGAGAAGAAAAGAAGAAAAACTGGAGGAAGAGAGGAATGAGAAAAGTAGAAGAAAAAGGGGATGGAGGAGAAAAAAACTGAAAAACTGGAGGAGAAGAATAAGAAAAGGAGAAGAAAAAGGGGGAGGAGGAGAATAAAAAAAATTAAAAAGGGGAGAGAAATAAGTAAAGGAGAAGAAAAGGAGGAGAATAAGAATAAGTAAAGGAGAAAAAAAAGTAGGAGGAGGAAAATAAAATAGATGAAAAAGGGGGAGGAGAAGAATAAGAAAAGGAGAAGAAAAAGAGGAGAAGAAGAAGAAGAAAAGGAGAAGAAAAGGAGGAGAATAAGAATAAGTAAAGATGAACTAAAAGGGGGAGGAGGAGAAGAAAAAAGAAGAAGAAAAAGGAGGATGAGAATAAGAATAACAAAAGGAGAAGAAAAAAGAGGAGGATGAAGAGGAGAAAAGGAGAAGAAGAGGAAAGAAAGCAAATGCAGAAGATGGAGGAGACCTAGGGGAAAGATATGAGGAAGGAGGAAGGGAAGGAAGAGAAGAAAAAAAGAAGGAAAAAAAGAAGGATGAGGAGAGGAATATGAAAATGAGAAGAACCAGGAGGAAGGAGGGAGAAGAAGAAAAGGAGAAGAAAAGAATGAAGAGGAGGAATTAGGTGGGGAATTAGGTGGAGAAGGAGACGAATGAGGAGCAGGAGGAGAAAAAATAAATTGGTGGCAAAAGAGAAAGAAAGAAATGAGAAGAAAAGGAGGGGTGGATAAGAAAAGACAAAGAGGAAGGGGAAGAGCAGAAGAAAAAGAAGGTGAAGAAAAACAGGAAGAAGAAAAAAGAGAAGAGAATATGAATGACAGAAGTACATGGAGAAGGAGAGGAAGGAGAGGTTGGTTTGAAGGACGGTGTTGTGGAGGCAGATGATCTGCTGTGGAGGCCCCTCACTGGAGAAGTAAAAAGAATAATACTAATAAGAGGATAATAAGAAGAATAAGAAGGAATAGAAAGGAAGGGCACGGTGGTTTAGTGGTTGAGCACGTTCGCCTCACACCACCAGGGTCGGGGTTCGATTCCCGTCTCGGCCATGTGTGTGTGTGTGGAGTTTGTGAATGTTCTCCCCGTGCCTCAGGGGGTTTTTTCTCCGGGTTCTCCGGTTTCCTCCCCCGGTCCAAAAACATGCACGGTAGGTTGATGGGCACCTTGGAATGAATGCGTGTCCCTAGTGTATGAATGTGTGTGTGTGTGTGTGTGTGTGTGTGTGTGATGGGTTGGCATTCCATCCAGGGTGTATCCTGCCTTAATGCCCATAGACGCCTGAGATAGGCACAGACTCCCCGTGACCCGAGGGAAGATCGGATAAAGCGATAGAAGATGAATGAGAATAGATAATACGAATAGATAATAAAAATAATAATAAGAGGAAGATAATACTAATAATAAGGAAAAGGAGAGGAAGAAGAATGATATGACAATAAGAATAATAATATCAATAATAATAAGAAATAGATAGATAATACTACTACTACTACTACTACTACTACTACTACTACTACATAATAATAATAATAATAATAATAATAATAATAAGAGGAAGAACATTATATGATAATAATAATAATAATAATAAGAATAATAATAATAATAATAATAATAATAATAAGAAGAAGAAGAAGAAGAAGAAGAAGAAGAAGAAGAAGAAATAAGAATAATAATAATAATAATAATAATAATAAGTGCCAATAGATTATAAATAATAATAAGAAGAAAGAACAAGAACAAGAACAAGAACAACAAGAAGGAAAATAATAATAATAATAATTCAATAATGAGAATAATAATAAGTAGCTAATAAGAATAAGAAGAATAAGAAGAGAGGATAATAATGATAATAAATAATAATAATAATAATAATAATAATAATATAATAATAATATAATAATAATAATAATAATAATAATAATAATACGATGATAATAATATAATAATAATAATAATAATATATCATAATAATATAATAATACTAATAATAATATAATATAATAATATGATAATAAGAATAATAATAAGAGGTAGATAATATGAATAAGAATAAGAAGGAAAATAATTCATAATAATAATAATACTAATAATAGTACGATAATAAGAATACTAATAAGATGTAGAGAATAATAATAAGAATAAGAATAACCTGCTGGTTAAACAGAATTCGAATCGTGCTGAACACATCCACATGGCCTTTTCTACACAGCCTGTTGGGAGATTAGGTGCGTTTCGGAGCTGGTTTTGTTTCAGTGGTAAAACCTCGTGGGAAAACGCTTTTGTTCTCCAGACCGTCTGCAGGAGATGAATCACCGCCAACAAGAGCATAATTGGCTCGCGTTAATGAGCCGAGTTTCCGCCGTATTCCAACAGCGTTTGGACGTCAAATTGAAAATCCAGTCCAGCAATGTTGTGCTGCTGGATATGAAAAATAGAGAGAGATGGAAAAGGGACAGAGCTGAAAACAGGTTGAAAGAAAAGAATGTGGTCAAGGAAAAATGTGGCCCCAGGGACGATCAACAAGTTCGGCCCCACAGATGGAGAAGAATTTGTGAAGCGCATTATAGGATATAAATTCAAACATGTTTCCCACGCAAAAGACAAAAAAAGGTCATTCCTGGTTGAGGCACGTTTTCCTCTTTTGGCAGGAAAGAAGAGGGAGTCACAGCAGATGGATCTAAAAATAACTCCTACCTAGGAGGAAATGCTCTTCGCTCTTTTGGTCGATTTTTATAATATCATATCAGGAGCCTCCATGAATCCGTCTGCCAGACACCCCATGCATCTCCAAGAAGTAATATTTGCAAGTGTAAACCTCGCTGGTAAACATCAACAGTGGATTTTTATAGGACTATAAATCTGTATACGCAGAGCAGGCAGCTTGTCAGTGACAGTGGTGGTTCCCAGGAATGTTCACAGAACTGAATTAGGTCCATGTGGTCCAGGAGATGAGGAAGAGGAGAGTTTTTTTTTTTTCTGGAAGGATGCAGGTTTGCTGGGGTTGGTGATTAGTCTGATGAATCACCATGGATTGTGCCAAGCCCCATACTGAAGATGTTTGATGGATGCTGCAGGAGAGTGATTATATGCAGTGGAGGAAGTCCCATCATTCTGCTAACTGACTAATGAACATTTCAACAAAGACAGCAGATCACTGCTGTGGTGTAAAAGGAATAGAACATGTTTGTACATGAGGGTATTAGAACATGACCACACTCGGAGTGGTATACAGGTCTAACGTCTACGTTGTTAAAGGGTATCTTCCGAGTGGTGGCTGAGCAGGGGTAACTCCTGGGTGGCAAATAGTAACTCCGGGGTAATAAAATTATTTCTTGGTAAAAAGTAACTTTTAAGTGATAAATCTGCAACTGCTCGGTGGTAAAATGTTACAAATGGGTAGGAATGCTGTAATTCCTGAGAGATTAATGGTAACTTCTGGGTGGTAAGAGATCAATTCTTGCTGGTAACGAGAAACCCCAGGTGGTGACTGTATTCGTCCTTTGTAAAGGGTAATTCCCTTGGGCATTACTGCAGCTACCGGGTAATTAAGAGTACCTTTGTGGTGCTAAATGGTAACCCCTTGGTACTGATAATGTAAGTTGAATGTTGAAGGGTACCTCTGTAACTCCCAGATGGTAATGCAATACTGTAACTCCTGGATGGTAATGGTATACTGTAACTCCTGGATGGTAATGCTATACTGTAACTCCTGGATGGTAATGGTATACTGTAACTCCCGGATGGTAATGCAATACTGTAACTCCTGGATGGATGTATACTGTACTCCCGGATGTAATGTATACTGTAACTCCTGGATGGTAATGGTATACTGTAACTCCCGGATGTAATGTATACTGTAACTCCTGGATGGTAATGGTATACTGTAACTCGGTAATGGTATACTGTAATTTGTGGATGGTAATGGTATACTGTAACTCCCGGATGGTAATGCTATACTGTAACTCCTGGATGGTAATGGTATACTGTAACTCCTGGATGGTAATGGTATACTGTAACTCCCGGATGGTAATGCTATACTGTAACTCCTGGATGGTAATGGTATACTGTAACTCCCGGATGGTAATGCTATACTGTAACTCCTGGATGGTAATGGTATACTGTAACTCCCGGATGGTAATGCTATACTGTAACTCCTGGATGGTAATGGTATACTGTAACTCCCGGATGGTAATGCTATACTGTAACTCCTGGATGGTAATGGTATACTGTAACTCCTGGATGGTAATGCGTGGATGGTAATGGTATACTGTAACTCCTGGATGGTAATGGTATACTGTAACTCCCGGATGGTAATGGTATACGGATGGTAATGTAACTCCCTGGATGGTAATGGTATACTGTAACTCCCTGGATGGTAATGGTATACTGTAACTCCTGGATGGTAATGGTATACTGTAACTCCTATGATGGTAATGGTATACTGTAACTCCTGGATGTAATGTAATGTACTCCCGGATGGTAATGCTATACTGTAACTCCTGGATGGTAATGGTATACTGTAACTCCTGGATGGTAATGGTATACTGTAACTCCTGGATGGTAATGGTATACTGTAACTCCTGGACGGTAATGGTATACTGTAATTTGTGGATGGTAATGGTATACTGTAACTCCTGGACGGTAATGGTATACTGTAATTTGTGGATGGTAATGGTATACTGTAACTCCTGGACGGTAATGGTATACTGTAATTCGTGGATGGTAATGGTATACTGTAACTCGGTAATGGTATACTGGATGGATGGTAATGGTATACTGTAACTCCTGGACGGTAATGGTATACTGTAACTCCTGGATGGTAATGGTATACTGTAACTCCCGGATGGTAATGCAATACTGTAACTCCTGGATGGTAATGGTATACTGTAACTCCCGGATGGTAATGCTATACTGTAACTCCTGGATGGTAATGGTATACTGTAACTCCTGGATGGTAATGGTATACTGTAACTCCTGGATGGTAATGGTATACTGTAACTCCCGGATGGTAATGGTATACTGTTACTCCCGGATGGTAATGGTATACTGTAACTCCTGGATGGTAATGCTATACTGTAACTCCTAGATGGTAATGGTATACTGTAACTCCTGGATGGTAATGGTATACTGTAACTCCCGGATGGTAATGGTATACTGTAACTCCTGGATGGTAATGGTATACTGTAACTCCCTGGGATGGTAATGGTATACTGTAACTCCTGGACGGTAATGGTATACTGTAATTCGTGGATGGTAATGGTATACTGTAACTCCCTGGATGGTAATGGTATACTGTAACTCCTGGATGGTAATGGTATACTGTAACTCCCGGATGGTAATGGTATACTGTTACTCCCGGATGGTAATGGTATACTGTAACTCCTGGATGGTAATGCTATACTGTAACTCCTGGATGGTAATGGTATACTCCCTGTAACTCCTGGATGGTAATGGTATACTGTAACTCCTGGATGGTAATGGTATACTGTAACTCCTGGGAGGTTTAGAGTAATTTGGTGGTACTTGGTAATATGTTTGGGTAAGAAATAACTTTTGGGTGATGACGCTGAGTCATAAAAAGGCATTAAAGTGTAAGATATTAAAGTGTAATTTCTGGGTTATAAAGGGTCATTTTTGGTAAAGGGGAAGTTCTTAGTGGTAACGGGGCCTTTCTGGGGGTAAAAGGGAAGGTTTAGTTGTAGAATGTAATTTCTGGGGGTTAAAGGGGAAGATCATAGTGGTAAAGTGTAATTTCTGGGGGTAAAGGGGAAGGTCTTAGTGGTAAAGGGGATTTTCTGGGGGTAAAGGGGAAGGTCTGAGTGGTAAAGGGGATTTTCTGGGGGGTAAAGGGGAAGGTTTTAGTGGTAAAGTGTTATTTCTGGGGGTAAAGGGGAAGGTCTTAGTGGTAAAGGGGATTTTTCTGGGGGGTAAAGGGGAAGGTCTCAGTGGCTTAGTGGTAAAGGGGATTTTATGGGGTAAAGGGGAAGGTCTTAGTGGCTAGTGGTAAAGGGGATTTTATTTCTGGGGGTAAAGGGGAAGGTCTTAGTGGTAAAGGGGATTTTTCTGGGGGTAAAGGGGAAGGTCTTAGTGGTAAAGGGGATTTTCTGGGGGTAAAGGGGAAGGTCTTAGTGGTAAAGTGTTAATTTCTGGGGGTAAAGGGGAAGGTCTTAGTGGTAAAGTGTTATTTCTGGGGGTAAAGGGGAAGGTCTTAGTGGTAAAGGGGATTTTTCTGGGGGGTAAAGGGGAAGGTCTTAGTGGTAAAGTGTTATTTCTGGGGGTAAAGGGGAAGGTCTTAGTGGTAAAGGGGATTTTTCTGGGGGGTAAAGGGGAAGGTCTCAGTGGCAAAGGGGATTTTATGGGGTTAAAGGGGAGGTCTTTTTCGGGATTTTTCTGGGGTTAAAGGGGAAGGTCTTAGTGGTAAACGGGATTTTTCTGGGGGTAAAGGGGAAGGTATTAGTGGTAAAGGGGATCTTCTGGGGTAAATGGGAAGGTCTTAGAGGTAAAGGGGATTTGCTGGGGTTAAAGGGGAAGGTCTTAGTGTTAACATGGATTTTCTGGGGGTAAGGGGGAAGGTCTTAATGGTAAAGGGGATTTTTCTGGGTGGTAAAGGGGAAGGTCTCAGTGGTAAAGGGGATTTTATGGGGGTAAAGGGGAAGGAGTTAGTGGTAATCGGGATTTTCTGGGGGTAAAGGGGAAGGTCTCAGTGGTAAAGGGGATTTTTCTGGGGGTAAAGGGGAAGGTCTTAGTGGTAAAGTGTAATTTCTGGGGGTAAAGGGGAAGGTCTTATTGGTAAAGGGTTTTTTTCTGGGTTAAAGGGGAAGGTCTTATTAGTAAATTGTATTATTCTTTGAATAAATATATACTATTTCTTATTACTTATGTATGTTACTTATTACTTATGTGTGGTAAAAGAGTGAACTCTGGGTGGTAGAGGAAAAGTTCTGTATGGTTGTAGGTAACTTCTCATAAAGTTCCAGGGTTGTAAAAGGTCACTTCTGAGGGAAACTATAGGGTGGTACAGATAACGTCTTTAAGGTAAATGGAAAGTTTCGGAAGATAACGTTACAAATCCAGGGTGGTTCCGCTATAATGACTGGGTGGTAATGTATCATTATGAGTGATAAGTCACTGCTGGGTAGTAACGGGTCACTCCAGGCTAACGAGCAATTTAGTCACTGCATGATTGTTTCGCCCCAAGAACAGCCCGGTTTAAAGGAAAATATCTGATGTGTTGGTTCAGTAAACCTGTAGATGCGAAAGCTGTAAAGGTGCCTTGTTGCAGCGTGACATTGTGTAGGTATTAAACGCAGCATGTTTACGAGCTCTAAGCTAATGTCCTGGGTTTACAGCTCTAATGAACCTTTAAATGCTTTACACCATCTGTAATGTAAATCAGCCTGGGTACAGTTGCTTAAAACACTCCGATATTTTAGGACTGTACTTTAGTTTCTAATAAACACAGTTTATTATATGCTTCTCATTTTAACAACAAAAATATACACACACAATTATCTCTACAGGGGCACGGTGGCTTAGTGGTTAGCACGTTCGCCTCACACCGCCAGGATCCGGGTTCGATTCCCGTCTCGGCCATGTGTGTGTGGAGTTTGCATGTTCTCCCCGTGCCTCAGGGGGTTTTTCTCCGGGTTCTCCGGTTTCCTCCCGGTCCAAAAACATGCACGGTAGGTTGATTGGCACCTTGGAAAATTGTCCCTAGTGTATGAATGTGTGTGTGAATGTGTGTGTGTGCGCCCTGCGATGGGTTGGCATTCCGTCCAGGGTGTATCCTGCCTTAATGCCCATAGACGCCTAAGATAGGCACAGGCTCCCCGTGACCCGAGGGAAGATCGGATAAAGCGGTAGAAAATGAATGAATGAATGAATTATCTCTACTGTGTGTTAAGCTCCACCCACTTTTTCATTTCACATTTCACTGAGAAGATTCTTTAATATTAGAGATTCACAGGAAAATAACGTCAGTATCAGTAGTCTGTATTTGTGTAAACAGATTCTTATAGGTGGGGTTTAAACTTAATAAACAAATAAATAAATAGATAAATAAATAAATGTAAAAATATATTCGAAATAAACCAATAATACTTCATGTAAAATGTATCATTAAATTCATTCATTCATTCATCTTCTAGCGCTTTATCCGATCTTCTATCGGGTCACGGGGAGTCTGTGTCTATCTCAGGCATCTATGGGCATTAAGGCAGGTTACACCCTGGATGGAATGCCAACCCATCGCACACACACACACACACACACACACACACACATTCACACACACACATTCTTACACTAGGGACAATTTTTTTTTTCCAAGGTGCCAATCAACCTACCATGCATGTTTTTGGACCGGGGGGAAACCGGAGAACCCGGAGAAAAACCCCCTGAGGCACGGGGAGAACATGCAAACTCCACACACACATGACCGAGACGGGAATCGAACCCGGATCCTGGCGGTGTGAGGCGAACGTGCTAACCACTACGCCACCGTGCCCTGTATCATTAAATATTAAATATTATTTATTTTTTATCAAATAAGATTTGACATTATACTTTATATTTTGCATTATAAAATCACATCAAAAATGTATTAAATAGACTTAATAGATTTCATTTGATCCATTTATATTTTATTTTAGTAGATTTGAATAGAAATATAAAATTGCAGAATAGCCGTGTATGATACTGATATCACTTTTTGTACTGATAGAGGTTTCCATGTTGTGATGATGGACTTCAGCTTAATCTACCTGAAACAGGAAAGGGCTTCGAACTCAACCACCAACAGGTTTTAGAAGGACGTCCCTGAGCTGGCACAACGGATGCATGGTGTCCTGATGAGACATGGCTGGAGCTCGTCGGAGTGGAGGCTCCTCACCTTCTTCGCCAGGAGACAAGGGAGGTGGAGAACCACAGGCAGAGATGGCAGAAGTGAAGAGGAATTCCTGCCGGACCCTCGTTAAAGTGGGAGACTTCTCGACCTTGTGAGGACCCGGATGCCTACGCACCGATGGAGACCTTGAGAAGAACTAGACTGCCTGTCAAGACCAGGGATGTTGGAGCACAGCAAGAACATCCACAATCCATTTCCTGCTCCCACCTTTCCCCACTCCTCACATAACCCCCCTTTCCTAACACAAGAACACTTTCCCTTTATTGTTTTCCGTTCAAGCCCTAATAAAGAGAGTTTTACACTGATTTTACCTTTCCATTTCTCTGTATTCAGCCAAGTGTGGCTCATCACAATGTGCATTGAAAAATGTTGATATTACTGGATCTATTGGATGGATTGATATGAAACTTAAAAATTGACGAATGAAGTCGTGTTGGAATTATTATTTTATTATTATTTTAATTCCAGGACAAGTTTACATATAAGAATGTTAGAAATCTGGGATATTTATTCTTGAAAAAAATTATATTATTACAAAAAGATGATTCCTTAGAGGTAAAAGGTAACTCCTGGGTGGAGAAAGGTACATTTGAATGGTCAAAGGTATTCTTTGGGTGGAGAAGGGTCTATTTTGGGTGGCCAAAGGTATTTTTGGGTGGACAAGGGTATAATTTCGGTGGTCAAAGGTATTTTTGGGTGGAGAAGGGTATAATTTTGGTGGTCAAAGGTATTTTTGGGTGGAGAAGGCAATATTGAGGGTGGTGAAAGTATCTTCTGAGTGGAAAATGGTCTTTTTGGGTGGCCAATGAAGAGTTTTTTGGGTGGTCTATTGGTTTTTTGGGTGGTGGAGATTGGTATTTTTGGGTGGTCATTGGTATTTTTGGGTGGAAAATTTTGGTGGAATTTTTTTCGGTGGAAAAAGAAATCTTTTTTGGGTGGACCAAAGGATTTCTGGGTGGAGAAGGCCATATTTTGGGTGGTCAAAGTATCTTCTGAGTGGAAAATGGTCTTTTTGGGTGGCCAATGTTTTTTTTTTAGTGGAGAAGGGTCTTTTTTGGGTGGAGAAGGGTCTTTTTTGGGTGGAGATGGGTCTATTTTGGGTGGTCACAGGTATTTTTGGGTGGAGAAGGATCTATTTTGGGTGGTCAATGGTATCTTTGGGTGAGGAAGGGTCTATTTTGGGTGGTCAAATGTATTTTTGGGTGGAGAAGGCTATATTTTTGGTGGTCAAAGTATCTTCTGGGTGGAAAAGCGTCTTTTGGGGGGGCTAATGTTATTTTGGGGGTGAGAAGGGTATGATTTGGGTGGCCAAAGGTATTTTGGGGTGTTAAAGGCCATATTTTGGGTGGTTAAATTATCTTCTGGTTGGCCAGAAGGGTCTATTTTGGGTGGCCAATGGTATTTTTGGGTGGAGAAGGCCATATTGTGGGTGGTCAAAGTATCTTCTGGGTGGAGAATCAAATGGTCTATTTTGGGTGGTCATTGGTATTTTTGGGTGGAAAGGGGTCTTTTTGGGTGGTTAAAGTATCTTCTGGGTGAAAAAGGGTCTTTTTGGGTGTCCAATGGTATTTTTAGCTGGGTATAGGTATATTTGGGGCGGTCAAAGCATCTTTTGGGTGGAGAAGGGTAAGCTATTGGTAATAAAGGAAAT
Source organism: Kryptopterus vitreolus (assembly GCA_030449085.1). Lineage (NCBI taxonomy): Eukaryota > Metazoa > Chordata > Actinopteri > Siluriformes > Siluridae > Kryptopterus > Kryptopterus vitreolus. The sequence continues at coordinate 2,198,751 of JACRUU010000002.1, forward strand.
ACATTGGTAGTGAGGGATCTCCTGAATGAAAAAGAGTATCAATTAGGTCGGAAAAGGCATTTCTTTCGGTGGTGGAAGATATCTTCTCGGTGGTAAAAAGTAATATATCTTTTGGATGTGTTCCCTCTGCTTGGTGAAAAATAACTTCAAGGTATTAAAGAAAACGTATTGTAGTAATACAACTGTGTTAAAAGGCATCTTCTGGGTGGGGAAGGGTACGGTCTTGGAATGAATGAAAATGCACCGATGGTGAAAGGTAAAATTTGGGCATTCTGTAGGTGGGAAGCAAAGATGTTCAAATACTTCTACTGTACTTATGTATATGTTTCTGCAATATTTTTTTTTTAACAGAAAAAAAATCAATATTTTCTACTTTCTTACAGATCCAAACCAGGCTTCTTCTTCGCATTGAGTTGTTATCCCACAAACATTCATTCATTCGTTCATCTTCATCTTCTACACATTTTTCCGTCCGATCTTCCCACGAACACGGGGATGTCTATTCATCTTCTACCACAGGTCCGATCTTCCCTTAAGGCGGGGAGGATAAGGTCTATCTAGGCGTCTTGGGCATTAAGGCCACCTGGATGGAATGCCAACCCATCGCAGGGCACATTCACACACACACATATTCATACACTAGGGACCATTTTCCAAGGTGCCAATCAACCTACCGTGCATGTTTTTGGACCGGGGAAGGAAACCGGAGAACCCGGAGAAAAACCCCCTGAGACACGGGTAGAACATGCACAAACTCCACACACACATGGCCGAGACGGGAATCGAACCCGGACCCTGGCGGTGTGAGGCGAACGTGCTAACCACTAAACCACCATAGTGCCCCTTTTATCCCACCAACATATTTCCATATTTTCAGCTTTTTTAATCTACCATTTCCGGGTGATCACACACCAGCCTAGCGTATGAAGCTAACGACCAGCATGACATCTTTGCTCTGCTTGTATTGTGCATGGTGGATGTTCAGCCTGGATACATTCATTAAGGAAATACATGTGAAATTGGTTTAGCATTATATAATAATAATAATAATAATATCCTTTATTGGTCACATATACATTACAGCACAGTGAAATTCTTTTCTTCACATATCCCAGCTTGATGTTGGTAGCTGGGGTCAGAGCGCAGGGTCGTAGCCATGATACGGCTCCCCTGGAGCACAGAGGGTTAAAGGTCTTGCTCAAGGACCCAAGGGCAGTGGCAGCTTGGCCATACCGGGGCTCGAACCCGGATCTTCCGATCAGCAGCCCAGCGCCTTAGACCACTGAGCTACACCCCCCTCCCATATTAACATGACATGAGGTCCAGTTACCAGCTTGACACTAAAACAGGTCGTTGTAGCTGCTAGTTAGCTGCTAGTTACTGCTAACTTAGCGATTGATGCTAATTCATCCCGTGCTAAGCCATTAAAATTCAGGATGGCGCTTTTTGTTTTCGTTGTGACTTCCTGGTTCACATCGTTGGCGCTTGTTGGGACGTTAGAGACGTAGACTATTTTGCAAGCCATGTGTGTATGCTAGGCCCGGGTGTATTTGCGTAATTGTACGCCTCTCCCGTGGCGAGAAGGTAAAAGGAAGAAAAAGAAAAAGAAAAAAACGGAGAACGAGTCTGTATTAGCGGCACGCAGCACGATACATTACCTTTCGCTTACAGCTCATCTGGAGTGCGTCTGTCTGAGATTGCCTCGGCGGCATTGCTATTCACCGTGTACCAGAGAGGAACTTTTTATCGGTGTGTGTGTGTGTGTGTGTGTGTGTGTGTGTGTGTGAGAGACGAAAAGCCAACATAAGGCGACTTAAGTTCTATTCTTTTCGCACAAAGGGCATTGGGGTTATTTGTTCATGCATGAGTGGATAACCTCTAGTCCTCGATGCAAAGCAGATGAAAGGGAGAAATGAGCTTTACACAATCCCGGGTGCCATGTTTTTGGGCCATGCTGTGTGTGCCCGGTCACTCAGAACCACACTCACTCACTCACACACACACACACACACACACACACACATGGGAAGATATTGTCAAAGCAGGTGAGGTGAATGAGAAAATAAGCCCCCCTCCAGCACCTGAATGAAAATACGTCTGGAGTGTTTTTCCAATTTGTGCCCCGTTCGAGCAGATTGGCATTCTCTGAATGCCAACGGTGTGCGGCCCTTCCGCGCATTATTCATGTCACGGGCTCCGGGACGGACTAGAGGGAATTACAAATTACGGAAAAGAAATTCAAAACAAAGTGCTCTTGAGCCACCGGCGGCAGCCTCTGGGACGCCCGGCATTGATTTTCTTTAAGCTCGGAGTCATATTATGGATGCAATTTTAATATCTGAGAAGAGAGGGATCAGGCTTTTCATAATCTTATGATAAGGAAAAGGATTAAGAGAGGGGGAAAAAAAGGAGGGATTAATGCGCTAAGCTGCCAATAAGGTAGGAACGACGTTTTTTTCCGGGAAAGTGATATATTCAGGATGTGACCACTGAATATATATATATATATATATATATATATTCCACGTCCGCCTTTGGAAGTGAATTTAATTTGTTCCCCCGGACACGGCGTGTTTGTCTGACCTCGGGACAACTTATCACACTGCACATTTCACCTGTGTTTAAAGCTGTTTCTCAAGCAATCACTCACTCATTTTTCAGCACTAAGCATTTTATCCCGGGGTTCAGCAGGGCTCGTGTCCGACCTGGGAATCGGGTGGAATACAGAATAAAAGAGAGAGGAAAGAATGAGGTGAGCATGTGTTAATATATACATTCACCAATTCATCCACCCATGCAGCTTTTACAGCCACCCATTCATTCACCCATTTACTTATCCAGCCGTACATGTACCCACCCATTCATTCGTTCACCCATTTACTTATCCAGCCGTCCATTTATGCATCCACCCATCCGTTCATGTACCCACCCATTCATTCATTCAACCATTTACTTATCCAGCCGTCCATTTATGCATCCATCTTCTTATACAGCCACCCATCCGTTCACCCATTTACTTATCCAGCCGTCCATTTATTCATCCATCCATCTACTTATACAGCCAATCATTCATTCACCCATTTACTTATCCAGCCATCCATTTATGCATCCATACCCATCCATTCATCTTATACCAGCACCACCCATTCATTCACCCCATTTACTTATCCAGCCGTCCATTTATGCATCCATCACTTTCTTATACAGCCACCCATTCATTCACCCATTTACTTATCCAGCCGTCCATTTATGCATCCATCCATCCATCCATCCATCCATCCATCTGTTCATCTACACACCCATTCATTCATTCATTCACCCATTTACTTATCCAGCCGTCCATTTATGCATCCATCCATCCATTCATGTACCCACCCATTAATTCATTCAACCATTTACTTATCCAGCCATCCATTTATGCATCATCTTCTTATACAGCCACCCATCCGTTCACCCATTTACTTATCCAGCCATCTATTTATGCATCCATCCATCCATCCATCTGTTCATCTACACACCCATTCATTCATTCATTCATTCATTCACCCATTTACTTATCCAGCTGTCCATTTATGCATCCATCCATCCGTTCATGTACCCACCCATTAATTCACTCAACCATTTACTTATCCAGTCGTCCATTTATGCATCCATCCATCTACTTATACAGCCAATCATTCGTTCACCCATTTACTTATCCAGCCGTCCTTTTATGCATCCATCCATCCGTTCATGTACCCACCCATTCATTCATTCACCCATTTACTTATCCAGCCGTCCATTTATGCATCCATCTTCTTATACAGCCACCCATTCGTTCACCCATTTACTTATCCAGTCGTCCATTTATGCATCCATCCATCTAATTATACATCCAATCAATCGTTCACCCATTTACTTATCCAGCCGTCCATTTATGCATCCATCCATCCATCCAGCCGTTCATCTACCCACCCATTCATTCATTTGTTCACCCATTTACTTATCCAGCCATCCATTTATGTATACATCCATCCATCCGTTCATGTACCCACCCATTCATTCATTCACCCATTTACTTATACAGCCATCCATTTATGCATCCATCCATCCATCCAGCCGTACATCTACACACCCATTCATTCATTCATTCGTTCACCCATTTACTTATCCAGCCATCCATTTATGTATGCATCCATCCATTTACTTATACAGCCACCCATTCATTCACCCATTTACTTATCCTACTGTCCTTTTATGCATCCATCCATCCTTGCATCCATCTACATATACAGTCACCCATTCATTCACTCATTTACTTATCCTACCGTCCATTTATGCATCTACCCATCTGCTTTTACAGCCACCCATTCATTTATTTACCCATTTACTTATACAGCTGTCCATTTATGCATCCATCCTTCCATTCATCCATCTACTTATACAGCCACCCATTCATTCACCCATTTACTTATCCTACCGTCCATTTATCCATCCATCCATCCATCCATCCATCCATCCATCTACTTATACAGACACCCGTTCATTTATTCACCCCTTTACTTAACCAGCTGTCCATTTATGCATCCATTCATCCATCCATCTGCTTTTAAAGCCACCCATGCATTCGCCCATGTATTTATCCAGCCATCCATTTATGCATTCATCCATCCATCCATCTACTTATACAGCCACTCATTCATTTATTCACACATTTACTCATTTATCCATCCATTTATGCATCCATCCATCCTTCCATCCATCTACATATACAGCCACCCATTCATTCACCCATTTACTTATCCAGCCATTCATCCATGCATCCTTCCATCCATCCATTCATCCTTCTACTTATACAGCCACCCATCCATTCACCCATTTACTTATCCAGCCATCCATTTATGCATCCATACATCCATCTACTTATACAGCCACCCATTCATTCACCCATTCATTCATTTACTTATCCAGCCGTCCATTTATGCATCCATCCACCCATCCATCCATCTACTGATACAGCCACCCATTTATTCACCCATTTACTTATCCAGCCATTCATCCATTCATCCATCTACTCATAAATCCACCCATTCATTTTCCCATTTACTTATCCAGCCATTCCATTCATGCATCCATCCCTCCACTCATATACCCACCTATCTATTCATCCATCTACTTATAGATCCATCCATTCATACAGCCATCCATCCATTTACTTATCCAACCATCCATTAGTGCATCCATCAAGAATGAGAACATGTGAAACTAACTCAACTACCTGACAAACCGTCCACCCATCCTTCCATCCATTCTCCCACCTATACATTTACCCATTTACTTATCCAGCCATCCTTTCATGCATCCATCCATTCATACATTCATCTATCCACCCATACATTCACCCATCTGCTTATTTATCCACCCATTCATCCACCCATACATTCACCCCTTAACTTATCCAGCAAGCCATTCATGCATCCATCTGTTCATCTACCCACCCATCCATTCTTCAATCTACTTATAGATCCAACCATTCATGCAGCCATCCCTTCATCAGTTCATCTTCCCCACCCATCCATATACTTATAGATCCATCCATTCATGCATCCATCCATCAATCCATCCATTCATCCATTCATCTACCAACCCATCTACTTATAGATCCATCCATTCATGCATCCATCCATCAATCCATCCATTCATCCATTCATCTACCAACCCATCTACTTATAGATCCATCCATTCATGCAGCCATTCATCCATCTACTTATCCAACCATCCATTAATGCACCCATTCATCTACCCATCCATCCATCAGAGCATCCACCAAGAATATGAATGTGAATGTGACTCACTCCACTATCTGACAAACCATCCTTCCATTCATCCACCCATACATTCACCCATTTACTTATCCAGCCATCTATTTATCCATTTGTTCATTTATCCACCTATGCATTCACCCATCCATCCATCTACTCACCCAACCATCCCTTTATGCATCCATACACCTATCCTTACATTCATCTACCCACACAGCCATCCGGCTTCTCTAAAAGTCCAAACATGACCTTGTTATAGGATCAGCAGTTTACGACGACCTGTTGCTACTTCTTGTATCTTCTGACCGGCCAATAAAAATGGAGATACAGTAAAATGATGTTCGTGTGCCGTAAAGCTCGGTGTGTGTTTCCTCTCTGTCGAAACCCGGAGGGAAATTTACGAGTTCTCTCGGGTCATCTGATCGCACAGGACTGGTTTTAGTAACTCAGCATGTTAAGGGGCGATTACTTTAAATAAATGAGCTGCTCGATAAACTCTGCGCGTTTTTATTACAAGCGGCTTTTCGCGGTACAAATCGCCGGCGCTCCTGCGTCGAGCCGTGTATAATACGACGATAAGTGGTTTTTCATTTAAAACTCCCAAGCTCCATTTCACCACTTAAACAGCCAGAAGGATAATAGATTTATCCGATAAGCGTTAACGCTATCGCATCATCGCGCTCGGAGAAACACTCCAGTCTCACATCCCATCCTGGATCTTTTGCTGGGAAGAAAGCGAGGTCATTAACAGGGTCGGAGGGTTTCAGGAGAGGGCTTTTATCCACTTATATGAGACGTAGGATCCTGAGCAGGGATACGGCGTCTCTACTCTGGGGCGGTGGGGGTGTGGGGGGTGGGGGGGGGGGGCGAAGGGGGGCGTGGGTTTAGCCATGAATCTCCACTTCCAGGAAGAAGGCAGAGGAGAGGAATGTAACTGAATACAGATCCATTATTCAGAATGAACAGATGTGTTTTAAACAGATATAAAGAGGACTTTTGGTTGAGAATAAACGAGTGCATTAGGACCCTGGGGGATCTCGTGGGAAGAGAAGGGAAAAAATGCAGGCAGATCTGAATTTCATGAGTCATTGAAACACCACATCGATTTACATACAGCTCTGAGATGTGTTTAGCTTTCACTCATTCATTCACTGATTCATTCACTCGTTCATTCCCTCATTCATTCACTCATTCATTCACTCATTCTCTAATTCTTTCTATTATTCATTCACTCATTCTTTCATTCTTTCTCTTATTCATTCACTCATTCCCTCATTCTCTCATTCCCTCATTCTCTTTCATTCTCTCATTCACTCATTCTCTCATTCGTTCTCTCATTAATTCTTTCATGCCCTCATTCATTCTCTCATTCATTCATTCACTCTTTGTCTCATTCATTCGTTTATTCTTTCTTTCATTCATTCAGTTATTCTCTCATTCAATGATCCATGCATTCACCCATTCCCTCATTCATCCATTCTCTCATTCATTCATCCATTCATTCATTCACTCTTTGTCTCATTCATTTATACTTTCTTTCATTAAATCAATCATTCTCTCATTCATTCCCTCATTCATTCATTCACTCTTTGTCTAATTCATTGATTCTTTCTTTCATTAAATCAATCATTCGCTCATTCATTCTCTCACTCACTCACTCACTCACTCATTCATTCATTCAACGATTCATTCATTCACTCATTCAACCATTCTTTCTTTCATTTATTCAGTTATTCTCTCATTCATTCTCCCATTCAGTCATTATTTCCTTCATTCACTCATGTATTCTCTTGTTCATTCATTCATTCTCTCATTCATTCATTCACTCTTTGTCTCATTCATTCGTTTATTATTTCTTTCATTCATTCAGTTATTCTCTCATTCAATGATCCATGCACTCACCCATTCCCTCATTCATCCATTCTCTCATTCATTCATCCATTCATTCATTCACTCTTTGTCTCATTCATTTATTCTTTCTTTCATTAAATCAATCATTCGCTCATTCATTCCCTCATTCATTCATTCACTCTTTGTCTAATTCATTGATTCTTTCTTTCTTTCATTAAATCAATCATTCGCTCATTCATTCTCTCACTCACTCATTCATTCATTCAATGATTCATTAATTCTCTCATTCAACCATTCTTTCTTTCATTTATTCAGTTATTCTCTCATTCATTCTCCCATTCAGTCATTATTTCTTTCATTCACTCATGTATTCTCTTGTTCATTCATTCATTCTCTCATTCCTTCATTCATTCATACATGCATTCATTCTCTCATTCCTTCATTCATTCATACATGCATTCATTCTCTCATTCATTCTCTCATTCACTCATTCATTCTATCCTTCATTCATTCACTCATTCACTTTGTGAGTAAGTGATGTGTCAGGGTCACTGTGATTTTCATTCAGAGAGTAGTTTAATCATTTAGAATGTGTTTACGTTCATTAGAAAACAAAAGAAAAGAAAATAATAATAAAGAAAGTAATAAAAAAAACAGAAAAAATAATCAATGAAAAGTGGAAAGAAAAATGGTAAATAAAAGAAACACTATAAGAGAAAAAACGAAAAGAAAATGAAAGGAAATTATGATTAAAAAAAAAAGAAAAAAGAAAAGAACAGAATATAAAAGTGAACAATTAGGAAAGATAAGGTAATGAACACATGACTGTATATGACTGTATTTATAAGTATTTATTATAGTTATTTCATTTGTATATAAATTATTATAATCATTATATTAATTAAATTATTATCATTCTTATGTTTGGACATTTGATTGTATTAATATTAGACTTTTTATTTTTTTATTTTTCAACTGAAAAATGTGATAAACAATTATTAGTTATTAAAACGATCACAACATTTTGTAAAAGAATCAAAGTTAGTATAAAAACAAACTAATTCATAACATGATATATTTAATTCTCTGTAATTCCTCGTGCTTTGGCAACATTAGTGATGGTCGTGAACTTTAATTTATTGATTCGTGCTCGAGGACGCAAATTTGTCACCTTTTTCTTGTCCGTCAGCACAAATGCAAGAGGATCATGGGTAATGCCGCCAGAATCGTTATCCGCTATTTTTAAAGCAGGAGATACCGTGTTAGGGTTAAACGGTAATAAATGGGTGTGTCTCTAATTAACACTTAATTCACCAGGGACATTTTGACTGTAAGTAATGATGGTTTATATAAGCAGGCATTTTACAGAATACAAAGCAATAAATTAAAAATATAAAATCTCCTGATTAAATGCGTGAAGATTAAAAAAATGAGATATACAAACAATAAAACGATACAGCGTCTGTGGCACCCAATGGCAGGAAAAATAAAGAAAAATATGGCAAAAAAATTGAAAAGAAAAAAATAATCAACCATCTATCAGTGCTTAAAAATACTTCCAGACGCCGGACATGATTATGCTTTCCTAGGTGGCGCTATAATAATATATAGTGTACTCTGAGCGCTAAACATAGGGGGCGGGGCCTAAAATGTCCATATTTTTCCTTCTGACATTGAGACCAGGAGAGAAGATATAAATAAATATTTTCTTAAAATGTTCCTTGTGAATGTGTTTGCCTGGATGAAAATAAGTAAATTATATATATATATATATATATATATATATATATATATATATATATATATATATATATATATAATATATACTTATTTTCATCCAGGCAAACACATTCACAAGGAACATTTTAAGAAAATATTTATTACATTTATTTGTTATATTTATTTATAACAAATGATATACATGCTTAGTGGTTAGGCACGTTCGCCTCACACACCTCCAGGGATCCGGGTTCGATTCCCGTCTCGGTCCATGTGTGTGTGGAGTTTGTGCATGTTCTCCACGTGTCTCAGGGGGTTTTTTTTCTCCAGGTTCCTCCCCGGTCTCCAGGTGTGTGTATGAATGTGTGTGTGTGTGTGTGTGTGTGTGTGTGTGTGTGTGATGGGTTGGCATTCCATCCAGGGTGTATCCTGCCTTAATGCCCATAGACAGCCCTGAGATAGGCACAGGACTCCCCGTGACCGGGATTGGCACCTTGGAAAATTATGAAGGGTGTATGGGTTAAATCCAGGGTGTACTCCGAGGGAAGATCGGATAAAGCTGGCTAGAAGATGAATTAATGAATATATATATATATATATATATATATATATATATATCTATATATATATATATATATATAGGGCAAAATAAACTTGTTTTTATTTATATTGCAATTCTTTTTTTTTTCTTTTTTACAATTCTATACAATTAAATTATTTTCTTCACATATCCCAGCTTGTTTGCAAGTTGGGATCACAGCGCAGGGACGGCCATGATACGGCGCCCCCTGGTAGTACAGAGGGTTAAGGGTCCTTGCTCAATGGGCCCAAGGGTGGCTAGCTTGGTGATACCGGGACTCGAACCCGCGACCTTCCGAATCAGTATTCCAGCGCCTTAAACCAGTGATCGACACCCCTCCCACTAATAATGACTATACCGTTTTTTTTATATATTTTCCAAAATGTATTGAATATATATTTGTGTATCTATTTGTAGAGAATGTATATTGTTTGCCCATTTATTTGTAAAAGAATTGTAGAATGGGTCACATGGGTTAGATTGAACGGATAGAAGATGATCGTCATGGTTTCCAAATGGTTTATAAAGAATGTTTATGAATGAATGAAATCCCCGGCGGGATTCCAGTGTAACAATAGCATTTCTTCTCAGAAAAAGCTGTCGACGTCTGGAAGTCTCGATCCGTCGAGCAGCAGCGGCGGATACACGCCGGTACGCCAGGAATGTTTTCTCAAAAACCAAAGACTTCCTCTGGAGATGATTATAGTGCTACTTGGAAAAGCAATTTCTGTCCATTCTAACCGGAGGAACGACAGCGGCACTTCTTTCAGACGCTAGCGATGTGGCATTACAATGCGGTGATTGTAATAACACACACTCATGCTTCTCCGTCGCCGACTCGTGCGTAAACAGGTCTCGCGAACGATCTCCTATCGGCGGCAATCGTCGTACATCCAGGAAAGAGCTTTCGAAAATGTCATGTGACCCCCCTTCTTAACCATCGCATACATTTCTGTCTGGCAAAGCCGATGCAGATGGTCGATGACTCAAACCAGGTGCTTCAGAAACACTCGCTTTCCTTCTGCCATCAGAAAAACTACTCCCCAGATGCTGCTGAAAAACCCATTCAGTCTGAACTGAAATGATGTTCATGCGGGGCCACACCCTCTTCCATCTGCACTCGGAGGATATTAGCATAACTGTGACACGTATACTACGACCCATATCTGCTGCACTATTCCAAACATGCAATTCTAACTTTCCTGATCGCCGGGAGGGGGGCTTATTGACAAGATAAGGCAAGACCTCCCAGCACCAGATTTAAAGGTCCTCCTGGGTAATCTCCAGACACTCCTGAACCAGTTGAGGGTGCCTGGGTTTGCACCACAGTCTGGTGGTATTTGATGACCAAAAACTACCTTCAAATGTCTCCTAGGATAGAATCGAAGGGCCTTTATTTGTCACATGTACATCACAGCACAGTGAAACTCTTTCCTCACAGATCCCAGTTTGTTTGGAAGCCGGGGTCAGAGTGCAGGGGCTGACGTGATATAGCACCCCCTGGAATATAGAAGGCTCGTTCTTTGCTCAAGGACCCAAGAGTTGCAGTTTGGTGATACCGGGGCTCGAACCCACGACCTTCTGATCAGTCGCCCAGTGCCTTTACTACTAGGATAGACATCTGCACTCAAATGCTAATGAGTGGTGAATGGTGAATGAAAACAAATGATATACATGCACGGGCACGGTGGTTTAGTGGTTAGCACGTTCGCCTCACACCTCCAGGATCCGGGTTCGAATCCCGTCTCGGCCATGTGTGTGTGGAGTTTGTGCATGTTCTCCCATTCCCTCCCCGTGCCTCAGGGGGTTTTTTCTCCGGGTTCTCCGGTTCCTCCGGTTTCCTCCCGGTCCAAAAACATGCACGGTAGGTATTGATTGGCACCTTGGAAAATTGTCCCTAGTGTATGAATGTGTGTGTGTGTGTGTGTGTGATGGGTTTGGCATTCCATCAGGGGTTCCAGGGTCCTGTGTATCCTGCCTTAATACCCATAGACGCCTGAGATAGACACAGACTCCCCGTGACCCGAGGGAAGATCGGATAAAGCGCTAGAAGATGAATGAATGAATGATATACATGCACAAGGTTGGGAGCGACTTACATATTGCCTGCCAGAGAAAATAACATTTATGCATGAAATGCGTGGGAGAGGGCATGGACGGGGACGTGGGAGCGGGAGCAGGACGGGCTAGGCTTCCTCCAAATGGAGACTTTATTTTTGGGGTTTCCATAAACTTTAATCCACTCAGCCATCTTGAGGTCAGAGGTCTGTATCACCAAACTGAACCTCTGTAGTCTAGGGGCACTGGACCAAAATCTGAAAGGGTTCGAGCACCAGTATCACCAATCTGGGTCCTTGAGAAAGGTCCTCTGTACTCCAGGGGCACTATACCATGGCTGGGTTGTGGAGGCGTCCTGGTCATCACAAACTCTTCTGTGGACAATCCATCTGGTCAGAGGTAAGAATCGAATAGCCTTTATTTTGTCACATATACATTACAGCACAGTGAAATTCTTTATTCGCATATCCCAGTTTGTTGTTGGTAGCTGGGGTTCAGAGCGCAGGGTTAGAGCCATGATACGGCGCCCCTGGAGCACAGAGGGTTAAGGGTCTTGCTCAAGGACCCAAGGATGGCAGCTTGGCCAATACCGGGGCTCGAACCCGGATCTTCCGATTCAGCAGCTCAGCGCCTTAGACCACTCCTCTCAGTAGAAGCATTGCATTCACTCTAAGGGTGTCTTCCTAATACTACTCGCAGATTCCAGAATGGACCTTCTCAAATACCATGAAGGGTCAAATCTTGGTGCAATCTTGTAGTGTTGTTGAGGAGCCATTCTGTGGTCTCAGCATTAATAAGATTAATGATGGTTGGCAATGCTGGTTGGGGAGCATGAAGGATGTGATTGACGTGTAGGATGGATTAGGTCACTCTGCTAGAACTCAGTAGCAATGCATTGTTTTTATATTGCACTTTCATTTTGTACTATTGATTGCGGAGCCGAACCCGAGTACCATCATCAGAGTTTGTGTGGCAAAGAAACCCTAGCTAATAAGAAATTATCTCATAGCACAGTGAAATACTTTCTTCCACATCTTATAGCGATGGGAAGCTGGGGTTAGGGCCTTTCTCAAGGGCCCAAGAGTGGCAGCATGGTGAGCCCAGAGCTTCCGAGAATATCTGAGGTCCCATTTTCCCTGAGCATCCAATGTAGGCAAATATATAGAAACATTGATTGGCAGAACATTAGTCATGCTGTTAACCTTGTAATCAGAAGGTTGTTAGAACAAATCCCATCATTACACCAACTGACACATGGATGGATCAGGAAGATCTAAGATCAATCCCACAAAATAATGATTGACCTACATCTATGGCCATGAGCTGTGGGTCATGACCGAAAGGGCAAGATCCCGGATTCAGGCGGCCGAAATGAGGTTTGCAGGGTGGCTGAACGCTCCCTAAGAGATAGGGTGAGAATCTCAGTCACTCGGGAGGAGCTCAGACTAGATCCACTGCTCCTCCACGGGCCAACTGGCGTGGCTGGGCGCCTTCCAGGGGAGGTGTTTTTCGGGCATGTCCCACCAGGAAGAGGCCTCGGGGAAGACCCAGAACACGTTGGAGGGACTATGTCTCTCGACTGTCCTGGGAACGCCTCGGTGTCCCCCTGGAGGAGCTAGAGGAAGTGGCTATAGAGAGGGGCATCTCTACTTAAACTGTTGCCCCGCGACCCGGTCCCGGATAAGCGGTAGAAGATGGATGGATGGATGGAGAACACAATCCACATGAACGGCTACAGGAGTGTCGCCCAGTCTTCTAATCTTTTCAAAAGGTGGGGGGGTTCGAGCACCGGTATCTCCAAGCTGGGTCCTTGAGCAAGACCCTTAACCCCCCAGTGCTCCAGGGGGCGCTGTATCATGTATCATCTCGCTACATGGAAGTGGCAATCATCTCCCTAAGCCTTATAAGACCTAGGAGCTCTGACAGATTGTCTTCTAGGCTCGCCCTAAACACTTTCAAGCCTTTACCCGATCTCTGACCTGTTTTGTTCTCCGACCTTCCTGACTCTCCGATCTGACTCCGGGTCTGATCTCCTCGCTCCTGCTGCTCTCTGGACCCCGGATTCTTCTCTGTGCTCTCAGGCTCTCTGGATCCGGACCCGGTGCTCCTCACTCTCGCGAGGTCCGATTCTCGGCTGCTCTCCTGCTCCGGCGCTCCAGGTTTTCATTCTCCCAAGATCTCGACTCGGCTCACTCCCTCGTTCCGGTTCCTGGCTCAACCGTATTCGCCCCATCGGCACTCTAGGGTTAGGGTTAGGGTTAGGGTTAGGATATTCCAACCCTATCCTCCACACTCCGGTTACTCTGTACGCTCCCACTTACCGGTCCACTTCTCCGTGGACTCCGGATCACCGACTCGGTTCACTGACTCGACTCACTGCTCGACGCCGACTCTATTGAATCTCCTGCACAAATTCCTTATAAGGTACCTGTACATTGTCTGCATTGTATCCTAAACAAACCCCTTTCCTGACACCGGCTCGCCATTGTGAAGATCCAGCGCACACCACAGAAAGGTGCTTGATAGGCTTTCGGAAAAGAAGACTTCCAGGACACGTTCCATAAGAACACTGGAACCTTCCGAGGAAAGGTGGAGGAACGACAGAGGACCTACTGCCAATGAGACGTCAGAAAAATTGCGTTTGAGTTCCAATCATGGTCTGTCCTGTCAAATCTGCATATTCTTTACGTCGAGTAAAAAGTTAGGAAGGCAATAACCGTCCGAGACTTCAATCAATAATTCCTCACGCTCTTTCTCCATCGCGCTAAATGCTCTCTCCTTCCACCGGCAGCCAACGAGCTTGGATCTAAAATCCATAAACAGCTGATTCCTGTCAGAAGTCCAACCCAGAAATGTATTCTTCACTCCGGCCTTTTAAAACACATCGCCTCGCAGGCACTTCTGCACATTCAGGACCAGTGAGTCTATCGCAACGTACAGAACCCAAAACCATCCGTTCTGACGCATTGTTATTGTTGTGTGTGTGGGGGGGGGGTTATTATTCCCAAATGCTGCTGAGGAATAATGAAGAAAGAAAGAAAGAAAGAAAGAAAGAAGTAATAGAAAGAAAGAAAGAAAGAAGAAAGAAAAAAGGAAAGAAAGAAAGAAAGAAAGAAAGAAAGAAAGAAAGAAGAAATTAAAAAGGAAAGAAGTAATAGAAGAAAGAAAGAAAGAAGCAATTAAAAAGGAAAGAAAGAAAAAAAGAAAGAAAGAAAGAAAGAAAAGAAGGAAAAAGAAAAAAAGAAAGAAAGAAGAAAGAAAGAAAGAAAAAAGAAAGAAGAAAGAAAGAAAGAAAGAAAGAAAGGAAGAAAAAGAAAGAAAGAAAAAAGAAAGAAAAAGAAAAAGAAGAAAGAAAGAAAGAAAGAAAAAGAAAAGAAAGAAAGAAAAAGAAAGAAAGAAAAGAAGAAAAGAAAGAAAGAAAGGAAGAAAGAAGAGAAAGAAGAAAGAAAGAAAGAAAGAAAGAAAAGAAAGAATAGAAGAAAGAAAGAAAGAAAGAAAGAAAGAAAGAAAGAAAGAAAGAAGAAAAAGAAAGAAAGAAAAAGAAAGAAAGAAAGAAAGAAAGAGAAAGAAGTAAGAAAGAAAGAAAGAAGAAGAATAAAGAAAAAGAAAGAAAGAAAGAAAGAAAGAAAGAAAGAAGTAATAGAAGAAAGAAAGAAGCAATTAAGAAAGAAAAAGAAAGAAAAAGAAAGAAAGAAAGAAAGAAGAAATAGAAAGAAAGAAAGAAAGAAACGAAAGAAAGAAAGAAAGAAAGAAACAAAAAATAGAAAGAAAGAAAAAAAAGAAAGAAAAAGTAAGAAAGAAAGGAAAAGAAAGAAAGAAAAAGTAAAAAGTAATAGAAGAAGAAAGAAAGAAAAGAAAAAGAGCAAAGAAGAAAGAAGAGAAAGAAAGAAAGAAAGAAGAAAGAGAAGAAGAAAGAAAAGAAGAAAGAAAGAAAGAAAGAAAGAAAGAAAGAAAGAAAGAAAGAAGAAATTAAAAAGAAAAGAAGTTATAGAAGAAAGAAAGAAAGAAAGAAAGAAAGAAATAAGAAATTAAAAAGGAAAGAAGTAATAGAAATAATAAAGAAAGAAAGAAAGAAAGAAAGAAAGAAAAAAGAAGAGAAAAGAAATAAAAAGGAAAGAAGCAGTAGAAGAAAGAAAGAAAGAAGCAATTAAAAAGAAAAGAAGTAATAGAAGAAAGAAAGAAAGAAAGAAAAAAAAAAAGAAAAAAAAAAAAAAAAACAAAAAAAGTAACCAAAAAAAAAAGAAGAAAAAAAAAAAAGAAAGAAAGAAAAGAAAGAAAGAAAAAGAAAGAAAGAAAAGAAAGAAAAAAATAAAAAACAAAAAAAAAAGAAAGAAAAAAGAAAAGACAGACAAAAAGAAAAGAAAGAAAGAAAGAAGTAATAGAAGAAAGAAAGAAAGAAAGAAGCAATTAAAGAAAGTAAATAGAAGAAAGAAAGAAAGAAAGAAAGAAAAAATAAAAAGAAGGAAAAATAGAAAAAGAAAGAAAGAAAGAAAGAAAGAAAGCAATTAAAATTTTAAAAGAAGAAATAAAGAAAGAAAGAAAGAAGAAAAAGAAAAAGAAAGAAAGAAAGAAAGAAGTAATAGAAGAAAGAAAGAAAGACAAAAAAAGTCTTTTTGCCCTCTCTTCCGGCTTTCTCTCTTTTTCTCTTTTTGTCTCTCTCTTTCTCACGTTTCTCTTTTTCTCTTCTATCTTCTATTCACTTTTCCTTTCTTTTTTCTTTCTTTGCTTCTTTTTTAAATGAGATTTTTGTCTTTTTTTATTTGTTTTTATTCTTTGATTTATGTTTAATAATATACTTTATTTGTAATATATTTCTTTTCATGTTTTCTCTCTTTCTTTTTCCCTCTCTCTCTCTCTCTCTCTCTCTTCTTTCTCTTATATTATTTGTTTTCTTTCTTTCTTCATTTTTTATGATTTTAATTCATGTTTAATATATAAAATATTTCCCCTTCATTTTTTTCTCTCTTTTTTCCTCTCTCTCTCTCTCTCTCTCTCTCTCTCACTTTACTCTTTTCTCTTCTATTCACTTTTCTTTTTTTTCTTTTTTCCCTCTCTTCTTGCTTTCTCTCTCTTTTTCTTTCTCCTTTCGTCTTGTCTCTTCACTTTTTCTCTTGTTCTTTCTTTTTTTCTTTCTCTTCCTATCTCTCTTCTTTCTCTTATATTCTTTATTTTATTCATTTATTTTCCTTTCTTCTCTCTCTCTCAGACAGCTAGAAAGATAGGTAGATAGATAGATAGATAGATAGATAGATAGAAAGATAGATAGTAAGATAGATAGATAGATAGATAGATAGATAGATAGATAGATAGATAGATAGATAGATAGATAGATAGATAGATAGATAGATAGATAGAGATAAGATAGATAGATAGATAGATAGATAGATAGATAGATAGATAGATAGATAGATGGATAGATAGATAGATAGATAGATAGATAGATGGATGGATGGACAGCTAGAAAGATAGATAGATAGATAGATAGATAGATAGATAGATAGATAGATAGATAGATAGATAGATAGATAGATAGATAGATAGATAGATAGATAGATATATGTATTATTTTCCCTCTTCTTGCTTTCTCTCTCTTTTTCTTTCTCCTTTCTTCTTGTCTCTTGTTCTTTCTTTCTTTCTTTCTTTTAATTTTTTTTTAAACGATGTTTTTTTGATGTTTGATTCCCAAATGCTGCTGAGGAATTATCAGACAGACAGACAGACAGACAGACAGACAGACAGACAGACAGACACGTAGACACGTAGACGTTTAAACGTAGACGCTCGTTATTCGGTGAGAGAAGGTGTAAAGTAGAAGAAGTAGAAGCTGTAATGAGTGGTGATACAGCGCCCCCTGGAGCACACACAGAGATGGTTAAGGGCCTTGATCGATGGGATCGAACCCCCCCCCCCCCCCCACTTTCTGATCAGTAGTCCAGTGCCTTACCCACACCCCCCCCCCTCACCCCCCCCCCCCCGTCCTCCTCAGGCGTGTCCTGACTGGAACCCGCGCCGGACGCCTCGTCCTCGTTCACTTTCTTCCCTCTTTGTAAAGTGGATTTGCGCTCGTAGGGAGATGATTGGGATTCCTGTGCTGTGTCTCTCCTCGGTATTGTATTGGTTCCAGTCTCGCCCGGGGTAAATGTTTTTGTCCTTTTCCATTCATTATTTGTTCAGATTAACCAAACGATGCTATCATTGGCCACCAACGCAGCCTAAGCTTTTCCTAATGGGCTCGAGTCTGGACGGCCCTTTCCAATTACCCACTGTAAATAGCTTCTGCTGCTGCGCTCCGGGCCAGGCTTGTTCAATTCTACACTCTACATGTTTCTCTCTCTCTCTCTCTCTCTCTCTCTCTCTCTCTCTCGTTCCCACTGTCATATCACTCTGTGATGTAGTGCAGGATTGAACCCGGTAGATCTCACCTCGGGCCCGGATCGTCTCCTCGTCTCTGCATGGATGGAGTGGAAGATCTCCTGTTATCCACCCTCATTCCATCATCTCAGTTCACCTCCTCCATTCACCTCCATCACTACACCTCCATCATCGCTACACCTCCATCACTCCACACCTCCATCGCTTCACCTCCATCTACATCACTACACCTCCATCGCTTCACCTCCATCGCTTCACCTCCACTGCATCACTACACCTCCATCGCTTCACCTCCATCTACATCACTACACCTCCATCGCTTCACCTCCATCTACATCACTACACCTCCATCGCTACACCTCCATCGCTTCACCTCCATCTACATCACTACACCTCCATCGCTACACCTCCATCGCTTCACCTCCACTTCACCTCCATCACTTACACCTCGTTTCATCATACACTCACTACACCTCCACTCATCTACACCATCACTACACCTCCATCCTTCATCTACATCACTACACCTCCATCGCTTCACCATCATCACTACACCTACACCCATCGCTCACTCACCTCTACATCACTACACCTCCATCGCTTCACCTCCATCGCTTCATCTCCATCTACATCACTACACCTCCATCGCTCCACCTTCATCTACATCACTACACCTACATCACATACACCTCCATCTACATCACTACACCTCCACACCTCCATCTCATCTCTACACCACCATCACTACACCTCCATCGCTTCATCTACACCCTCATCACTACACCTCCATCGCTTCACCTCCATCGACATCACTACACCTCCATCGCTTCACCTCCATCGCTTCACCTCCATCTACATCACTACACCTACACCCTATCGCTTCATCTCAATCTACATCACTTCATCTATCCTTCACCTACATCACTACACCTCCATCACTACCTCCACCTCCATCGCTTCACTACACCTACACCATCCATCGCTTCACCTCCATTACACCTCCCATCACTCCACACTACACCTCCATCACTACACCTCCATCGCTTCACCTCCATCTACATCACTCCACGCATCACTACCACATCTACCACTCACTACTTCACCTACACCTCCATCACTCACATCGCTTCACCTCCATCTACATCACTACACCTCCATCGCTTCACCTCCATCGCTTCACCTCCATCATCACTTCACCTCCATCGCTTCACATCTACATCACTACACCTCCATCGCTACCTCACCTCCATCACTACACCTTCATCACTACACCTCCATCGCTTCACCTCCATCTACATCACTACACCTCCATCACTCATCACTTCATCACCTCCATCTACATCACTACACCTCCATCGCTTCACCTCCATCGCTTCATTTCCATCTGCATCACTACACCTCCATCGCTTCACCTCCATCTACATCATTACACCTCCATCGCTTCACCTCCATCACTTCACCTCCATCACTACACCTCCATCACTACACCTCCATCGCTTCACCTCCATCTCACACATCTATCACTACACCTCCATCGCTTCACCTCCATCGCTTCACCTCCATCTACATCACTACACCTCCATCGCTTCACCTCCATCTACATCACTACACCTCCATCACTTCACCTCCATCTACATCACTACACCTCTATCGCTTCATCTCCATCTACATCACTACACCTCCATCACTACACCTCCATCTACATCACTATCACTTCACCTCCATCACTTCACCTCCATCGCTTCACCTCCATCTACATCACTACACTCCATCGCTTCACCTCCATCGCTTCACCTCCATCGCTTCACCTCCATCGCTTCACCTCCATCTACACATCACTATCGCTTCACCTCCATCGCTTCACCTCCATCGCTTCACCTCCATCTCCATCGCTTCACCTCCATCGCTTCACTATCGCTTCACCTCCATCGCTTCACCTCCATCGCTTCACCTCCACTTCACTCTCCATCATCACTACACCTAACACCTCCATCGCTTCATCACCCTACCATCTACACATCACCTATCGCTTCACCTCCATCTCCATCACTACACCTCATCACTTCACTACACCTCTACATCACTACACCTCCATCACTACACCTCCATCACTACATCCTTCCTCCATCACTCCATCGCTTCACCTTCATCTACATCACTACACCTCTATCACTACACCTTCATCTACATCACTACACCTCCATCACTACACCTCCATCACTACACCTCCATCACTACACCTCCATCTACTTCACCTACACCCCATCGCTCACCTCTACATCACTACACCTCCATCACTCCATCGCTTCACCTTCATCTACATCACTACACCTCCATCACTACACCTTCATCTACATCATCCTCCTACACCTCCCTCTATCATCTACACTTCATCTACTACATCTACATCACTACACCTCACTACACATCATCACTACTCACCTACACCTTCATCTACATCACTACACCTCCATCGCTTCACCTCCATCTACATCACTACACTTCATCCCCATCACTA
>JACRUU010000002.1:2224649-2227149 GCA_030449085.1 Kryptopterus vitreolus
TCTCCTCCTCTACCTCCCACTCATCCTCCTCTACCTCCGACTCCTCCTCCTTCTCCTCCTCTCCCACCTCCTCCCTCTCCTCCTCCTCCCTCCTCCTCTCCTCCTCCCACACCCACCTCCTCCTCTCCTCCTCTCCCCCTCCTCCTCCTTCTCCTCCTCTACCTCCCACTCCTCCTCTTCTCCTTCTCTACCTCCCACTCCTCCTTCTTCTCTTCCTCTACCTCCCACTCCTCCTCCTCTACCTCCCACTCCTCCTCTTCTCCTCCTCTACCTCCCACTCCTCCTCTTCTCCTCCTCTACCTCCCACTCCTCCTACTTCTCCTCCTCTACCTCCCACTCCTCCTACTTCTCCTCCTCTACCTCCCACTCCTCCTACTTCTCCTCCTCTACCTCCCACTCCTCCTACTTCTCCTCCTCTACCTCCCACTCCTCCTCCCTCCTCCTCCCTCCTCCCCACCTCCCACCTCCTCCCACTCTCCTCCCTAACACCTCCCACTCCTCCTTCTCTCCTTCCCCTCCATCCCCATCTCTGCTCCTCCTCCTTCTCCTCCTTCTCCTCCTCCTCCTCTCCTCCTCCTCCTCCTCCTCCTCCTCCTCCCCATCTCTCCTCCTCACCTTCTTCCTCCCCTCCTCCTCATCTTCCTTCTCTTCCTCCTCCTCCTCTTCTTACTGCTCCTCCTTCTCCTCCCATCCTCCTGCTCCTCCTCCTCCACCTGCTCCTTCTTCTCCCCTGCCCCCCTGCTCCTCTTTCCCTTCCTCTTCCTCCTCTTCCTCCTGCTCATCTAAAACCTCTATGAATACATTTAATCTTATATTTATTTTGTAGTTATTTTTATTTAATGTACACTTTCTTCAGGAGCGAATCCGGTTTTCCATTATTTCACCACTAAATATTTATTCCATATAAAATGCTGAATATTGAGCAGTACGAGAGAATTAGGCTAAAAAAGACTTTTTTAATGAAATTCATTTGTTTTATTTCGAGCTGCTGTTTTTCTGCTCTGCGTCATTAAAGCGCCGCCGCATTGCATGCAGTCTCAGGCTGATGTGAACATCCGCCTTCTAGTGCATCCTTCACTTTTTCTATTATTTCCTCCATCCTTTAAAAAAAAAAAAGAAGGAAAAAAAAAGAAATAATTTCCGTGATTTATTAAACTGATCAGAAGTGAAATGACATGAAAACAACATTTCTACACTTTATTTATTCCCCCTTTTAACTCCTCCTACTTTTAACTTCTTTGCTGCAACCTTGTCCCTCGTCGTCGTGTTGCATGCACACGCAGCTGATTTGTTAAATAATTAAAGATGCGTTCCGCTGCCGTTATCGATCTCCCCGACGTTTTACGCAGACGGATCGACTTTCTTCTTGTTCTGCAATGAAATCTTTATTTCAGCCCCGTGGAAAAGAAAAACCCAAGAGCAAAAGGTTGCGGATGTTTTCGCGCACCATCGGGTTCAGGAACGAGACCCTTAACCGACGTATCCACGACTTATCCCCGAACTACCCCCTGGCCTACTCCCACCTTATCCCACACCTTCCCCTAATTTATTCCTGACCTATCCCCGACTTAACCCCGGACATCATCCCAGACTTATCCCCAATTTATCCCTGACATCCCGACTCATCCCAGGCCTATTCCCGACTTATCCCTGACTTACCCGGACTTATCCCAGACTTGTCACCGACCTATACCTGACCCATCCCCGACATATCCCTGACTTACCCCAACTTTATTCCCAACCTATCCCGACTTATCCTTGACATCTCGACTCACCCAAGACTTTTCCCCGACTTATCCCCAATTTATCCCTGACCTATCCCAGACTTATCCCCAATTTATCCCTGACCTATCCCAGACTTATCCCCAATTTATCCTCTGACCTATCCCAGACTTATCCCCAATTTATCCTATGACCTATCCCAGACTTATCCCCAATTTATCCCTGACCTATCCCAGACTTATCCCCAATTTATCCCTGACCTATCCCCGACTTATCCCCAATTTATCCCTGACCTATCCCAGCCTTATCCCCAATTTATCCCTGACCTATCCCAGACTTATCCCCAACTTATCCCTGACCTATCCCAGACTTATCCCCAACTTATCTCTGACCTATCCCAGACTTATCCCCAATTTATCTCTGACCTATCCCAGACTTATCCCCAATTTATCCCTGACCTATCCCAGACTTATCCCCAACTTATCTCTGACCTATCCCAGACTTATCCCCAATTTATCTCTGACCTATCCCAGACTTATCCCCAATTTATCCCTGACCTATCCCAGACTTATCCCCAATTTACCCCTGACCTATCCCAACTTTTCCCCAACTTATCTGACCTCCCGACTTATCCCAATTTATCTCTGACCATCCCGACTTATCCCCAATTTATCCCTGACCTATCCCAGACTTATCCCCAATTTATCTATGACCTATCCCAGACTTATCCCCAATTTATCTATGACCTATCCCAGACTTATCCCCAATTTATCCCTGA
>JACRUU010000002.1:2232149-2234649 GCA_030449085.1 Kryptopterus vitreolus
TGGGTGGGCGTGATTGTAGGGGTATGATTAGCACATGGGTGGGCATGATTGAGGTTATGTGATGGGCGTGTAACATGATGGGTGTGGTGTGACTATAGGCGTATGATTGGCACATGGGACTGAGGGCGTCTGACAGGCATGTCTTTAAATGGGTGTGACGGGGGTATGATGGGCATGTCCTGTGATGTTGTGTGGGGGCGTGGCTAATGGGGTCTGATGGGCATGAATTTTGCCTGGTGGGCCTGACTGACTGGACCTGATGGGCATGTTTGGTAGTGGAGGCATGATGGGTATGGATCTGCGATTATGTAATGGTAGTTTGGGACAGCTATATGACTACGTGATGGGCGTGACTCTGAGATGGCAGGATGGGGGGACGACAGAAGCAAGGTTGGAGATGTAGCTGACCCCAGATCTGTGGTTAAACTTGCTGTATAAGGAGTCAAACACTACTAATACCTCCTCTAGGTTTTTAAGACACGCCCACATTTCCATATATGGTCGTATCTGTTGTGTAACATGTATTGTGTATCAAAATACAGAACGGAATCTTCTGCATGTCCAGAAGATGAAACGCAGACGGGGACGGGGGGACGGGGGGGACGGGGGGACGACTCCCCCCGTCTAGCCTTTGTTGTGTCTGCTTTTATCTGCACTCTTACAGCTGATGTATGGATTTTCAGTCTCTAAAAATAAAAGGCGAGTCTCGCTCACGTCTCGTCACAGGAGCGTTCAGGGACAGCGCCGAACAGGTTGACGTTTTTGGTTTGACGGATCGATAGGAACCAAAAACCTCACGCTGACTCCTGAAATCGTTCCTTATTCAGCAAACAAACAAAACAACAAAAATGGGAAAATACAAACAAAAACACGTTCTCTTAGAGGACTAATTAGATGGCTGGTAATTAAAACATATTCATTTATTTCTCGCTAGCATTCCGTATTAAACGCTCGACGCTAAAAAGGGAGGGAGGAGAAGAAAAAAAGCGTAAAGTGTGTTTGAAAGAGAGGTCAATGTTGCTCCGGAGCAGCATAAAAACCCACCTGTCCCACTTTAATACGAGACAGAATTAAAATAGAAGCGTAGCGGCACATGTGCAGACGCGCCGCGCATGCTAGCAGAGCTTAAAACCTCATTAGCAAGCCGGGGCTGGGAAAAAAAAAAAAAAACAACAAAAAAAAAGAAGTGTGCTACATTCGGGGTTCGGCGCACATTTAAACACCTCTGAACCTGAACGTTTCAAACGACTCTCACGCCAGCTGCTTCGCTCGATCCGCTCTGCCGTTAAATACATCCCCAGATTCTACACATAACAAGGAATAAAACGACGAGGCGGACGTTCTCCAGCACCGGGTCCCGTCAAAAACGCCAAATATATACACGTGTATTTTTCTAATGCATATTGTTTATGTGTTATATACTGTAGGTACACTAGATAAACAAAAATTATTATAAGTATATATATATATATATATATATATATATATATATATATATATATATATATATATATATATTATATATGGGGCACGGTGGTTTAGTGGTTAGCACGTTCGCCTCACACCGCCAGGATCCGGGTTCGATTCCCGTCTCAGCCATGTGTGTGTGGAGTTTGTGCATGTTTCTCTCCCCGTGCCTCAGGGGGTTTTTTCTCCGGGTTTCTCCGGTTTCCTCCCGGTCCAAAAACATGCACGGTAGGTTGATTGGCACCTTGGAAAAATTGTCCCTAGTGTATGAATGTGTGTGTGTGTGTGTGTGAGTGAGTGTGTGTGTGCCCTGCGATGGGTTGGCATTCCGTCCAGGGTGTATCCTGCCTTAATGCCCATAGACGCCTGAGATAGGCCCACAGGCTCCCCGTGACCCGAGGGAGGATCGGATATAGCGGTAGAAGATGAATGAATGAATATATATATATATATATATATATATATATATATATATATATATATATATATATATATATATGTATAATATGTTTTTCTAATACTGTAAATAACTGTAACAGATGTTATAATTCTATACATTTCTCTCAAAATCTCTCCCTTTAATACAATTATAGATTATTTCATATTTATTTTACTCTACTCTGGAAATATGAATTTCTTGTTAATTACAATGTTATTTTTGTTGAAGTGTAAAATATGGGACGTGGCTCCTTTAAGAATTGTGTTCCGGTTGCTTTTCCATATAAACTGGTGATACGGTGTTTAGGTTATACGGAAGCGCTTTATTGCGTTCAGTAAAAATGCGCTTTATTGCAGTAATACGGATTTGGGAATGCGATGCGCTTGCGTAAGGTTCCATACGGTAATATACGCTAATATAGTGAGGAGATCGTACCTGTTGTGAATGCGCAGATAGGGGGCGTAATTCGGGGGGAATTTAGGAAGTGTGAGTGGATGCACTGAACGTTTATTTATTTATTTCTTCTTTGTTTTGTTGTTTGGGTTTCTTTCGTTCGCCGACACAATGCAGAGTGAAGGAGCAAGAGAAGATCAC
>JACRUU010000002.1:2244649-2279649 GCA_030449085.1 Kryptopterus vitreolus
TCCACACACACATGGCCGAGACGGGAATCGAACCCGGATCCTGGCG
Source organism: Kryptopterus vitreolus (assembly GCA_030449085.1). Lineage (NCBI taxonomy): Eukaryota > Metazoa > Chordata > Actinopteri > Siluriformes > Siluridae > Kryptopterus > Kryptopterus vitreolus. Next base: position 2,244,696 of record JACRUU010000002.1, read on the forward strand.
GGGTGTGTAAGGGGAATAACGTGCTAACCACTAAACCACCATAGTGCCCTCCCCCGGCTCTTCACGTCCATGCTATTTTTCAGCTCCAGATCTGCTGGACGAATTAAAGAGGGGTCACGAACTTCAGTGATAAACAACACTCGTTCACCAAACTCCTATATTCTCTCTTTATCTTCATCATCATCTCGTACGTCTCAATGGTGTCTGTTCATCCGCGATCAAACTACTGATGTTTATATGTACAGCGTTTAGCAGACGCCCCTTATACAGTACACAAAGGTGAGTTCCTTCATAAACACTGTGTGTAAGTGTAACTAGAAGTCTTACTGTGTTTAGTGTTTTCATCTATCTATCTGTCTGTCTATCTATCTATCTATCTATCTATCTATCTATCTATCTATCTATCTATCTATCTATCTATCTATCTATCTATCTATCTATCTATCTATCTATCTATCTATCTATCTATCTAGTAAATACATTCTATCGTTCTTTCTATAATTTTTTCTATGGTTCTATCGTTCTTTCTATCGTTATATCGTTCTATCGTTTGCTCTATCGTTCGTTCTATCGTTCTATCATTCGTTATATCGTTCTATCGTTCATTCTATTGTTATATCTATCGTTATATCTATCGTTCAATCGATCATTCTATCGTTCGTTCTATCGTTCATTCTATCGTTCGTTCTATCGTTCGTTCTATCGTTCTATCGTTCGTTCTATCGTTATCGTTCTATCGTTCTTCGTTCATCGTTCGTTCTATCGTTCGTTCGTTCGTTCTATCGTTCGTTCTATCGTTCGATCTATCGTTCATTCTATCGTTATATCTATCGTTATATCTATCGTTCAATCGATCATTCTATCGTTCGTTCTATCGTTCGTTCTATCGTTCATTCTATCGTTCTGCCGTTCTATCGTTCGTTCTGTCGTTTGTTCTATCGTTCATTCTATCGTTCTGCCATTCTATCGTTCTGCCATTCTATCGTTCTGCCGTTCTATCGTTCTGCCGTTCTATCGCTCGGCCGTTCTATCGTTCGTTCTAGAGTTTGTTCTATTGTTCTATCATTCATTCTATCGTTCGTTCTATCGTTCATTCTATTGCTCTGCCGTTCTATCGTTCGTTCTATTGTTCATTCTATCGTTCGTTCAAGAGTTCATTCTATCGTTCATTCTATCGTTCATTCTATCGTTCTCTTGTTCTATCGTTCTGCCGTTCTATCGTTCTGCCGTTCTATCGTTCGGCCGTTCTATCGTTCGTTCTATAGTTTGTTCTATCGTTCTATTGTTCTGTCGTTCTATCGTTCGTTCTATCGTTCGTTCTATCGTTCGTTCTATCGTTCTATCGTTCTATCGTTCTACCTATATTGTCAATTTACAAAAGTGATTAAACAAAAGAAAAAAATGGAAATGAAATGAATATTAGTTGTGAGTGACGTTTAGAAGAAGAAGTAGAAGTAGTGGAAGTGTTGGCACCCCCCCCCCCCCAATCCCCACACACACACACAGAGTCCTGATCTCTACATGATGGAGTGTGTGTGGGATTTACATGAAGAGACAGAAGGATGTGAGAACGTCTCCATCCACAGAAGATCCGTGTTTACTTCTCCGAGATGGAACAAACAACCAGCCGTATTTTTAGGTTGCATTAATAAATAATCACTTTTAAGACTGTGTTTTTTGAGTAACGACCCCCAACACTTGTTACGTCCTGGCTGGAGTGTGAGGTGATGTGTGTGTTGTGTGCAGGTTGCGATGGATCGAGTACAAACCGATAGTGTGTGGGAATGGTATATGTTTATATCTCATCCAATCACATTGACTCTATTCACTTGACATGGTGAACAGAAACATCTTTCGTTTAGAAAACATCGCAAAAGTCTGGTGCAAATTTTTAGCGGAAACGTGAAACTATACCATAACGGAACTATACTTAAATGTAATAAAGTATAGAAAGCCAACATTTCTACTTAAGTAAGGTGTCCAAGTTCCGTATATAGAAATTCTCTCGCTTTCTGCTGTGTGAGATTGTGAGACTGGGAATCCGACGACCTCACAGCTTTCAAACTCCAGGAAAACGTGGAAAAACTTCAGGTCCAGAAAATTCATACGTAAAATATTTCATTCATTCATTCATTCATTCATTCATTCATCTTCTAGCGCTTTATCCGATCTTCCCTCGGGTCACGGGGAGTCTGTGTCTATCTCAGGTGTCTATGGGTATTAAGGCAGGATACACCCTGGATGGAATGCCAACCCATCACACACACACACACACACACATTCATACACTAGGGACAATTTTCCAATCAACCTACCGTGCATGTTTTTGGACCGGGTGGAGGAAACCGGAGAACCCGGAGAAAAACCCCCTGAGACACGGGGAGAACATGCACAAACTCCACACACACATGACCGAGACGGGAATCGAACCCGGACCCTGGTGGTGTGAGGCGAACGTGATGAACACTAAACCACCGTGCCCACGTAAAATATTTCACTTGTCGAAAATGGAAACCTTCAAGATCCAGATGTAGATTTCAAACTCTACATTTCAATGATCCCAATCAAATGATGGCGTCTTAATCAATTTCTTAATGGATGAAGTATTACTTGATTTTTTAATTGATCGAGTATTAATTGATTTCTGAATTGGTGGGGTCTTCATACATTTCTTAATTGATTTCTTAATTGATATTGTCTTAACTGATTCCTTAATTTATTTATTAATTTCTCTCATATTCATTGATTTTTTTTTTATTGATTGAGCATTGATCGATGTCTTAATTGGTCTTCTTTCATTTCTTAATTGATCTTGTCTTAACTGATTTCTTAATTGATGGGGTCTTGATTTATTTCTTAATTGATTTAGTATTAATTGATTTTTTTATTGCTCAATTATTAATTGGTTTCTTAATTCATTGAGTATTAATTGACTTTTACATTTATTGAGTATTAATTGATTCCTTAATTGATTGAGTATTCATTGATTTTTTAATTAGTGGGGTCTTCATTGGTTTCTTAATTGATAGAGTCTTAATTGATTTCTTCATTGCTGGGGTCTTCATTGATTTGTTTAATCCACATAAGAAGAAAGCGAAGGACCTTCATCTCTTGAAAAAAAACCTCCGAGAAGCATTTTCATGTCTGCATTAATAAAACATCGGTTTAAGTGATGAGTGTGTGTAGGAGGAGGAGGAGGAGGAGGAGGAGGAGGAGGAGGAGGAAGAGGAGGAGAAGAAGCTCGTGGCATTGTTAATCTGGAAGAACAACAAAGCCGAGGCTCTGGAGACTCACCAGGGATGAGAAGAAGAGGTGTGAAAACAGCAGCGTGCTATTATTCACCTGTCAGGATCACGAGCAGCGTGAGTCCTTAATGAGGCCGGAGACACGGTATCACGTCACAGCGTCATCTCTCATCACACACACACACACACACACACACACACACACACACACACAGGAGTCCGAGGCTAGAACAGAGAAACGAGCGTGATTCCATTCGGAAGGAGGATCCAGTGCTGTATATATCGGAGTGCTGGAGGAGATTGAGCCGTAAGCTTCAGGCGTAATGGAGTCGTCCTCAGCAGATCAGGGATCAGATCCTCGCTCCGCCGGTGACCCTTTATGACCTTCACACAACAAATGATGTCTGAGCAAAAGATTCCGGATGTCAGAGCAATATGTTCCTCCAGGACCTGAGACTCGGATTCCGAAGGTCATGCCGATTCTGGATCCGTCATTCGGTCGTAAAAAGTGATAACATGAATTTGTATCGTACGATGACGTAAGATGACGTACGATGACGTACGATGACGTATGATGACGTGACGATGACGATGACGTACGTACGATGACGATGACGTACGATGACGTACGCGTACGATGACGTACGTATGATGACGTACGATGACGTACAATGACGTACGATGACGTACAATGACGTACGTACAATGACGTACAATGACGTACGATGACGTACACGATGACGTACGATGACGTGACGTAATGACGTACGATGACGTACGATGACGTACGATGACGTACGATGACGTACGATGACGTACGATGACGTACGATGACGTACGATGACGTACGATGACGTATGATGACGTATGATGACGTACGATGACGACTATGATATGTGATGACGTATGATGACGTGATGTATGATGACGTATGATGACGTATGATGACGTATGATGACGTATGATGACGTATGATGACGTATGATGACGTAAGATGATGTACGATGACGTATGATGATGTACGATGACGTATGATGACGTATGATGACGTATGATGACGTATGATGACGTACGATGACGTACGATGATGTACGATGACGTACGATGATGTACGATGACGTACGATGACGTACGATGACGTACAATGACGTACGATGACGACGTACACGATGACGTACGATGACGTACGATGACGTACAATGACGTACGATGACGTACGATGACGTATGATGACGTATGATGACGTATGATGACGTACGATGACGTATGATGACGTACGATGACGTGTGATGATGACGATGATGTATGATGATGTACGATGACGTATGATGATGTACGATGACGCACGATGACGTATGATGACGTATGATGACATATGATGACGTATGATGACGTATGATGACATATGATGACGTATGATGACGTATGATGACATATGATGACGATGACGTACGATGACGACGATATGATGACGTACGATGACGTACGATGACGTACGATGACGTACGATGACGATGATGTACGATGACGTACGATGATACGATAATGACGTATGATGACGTACGATGACGTATGATGACGTATGTACGTATGATGACGTACGATGACGTACGATGAGTATGATGATGTATACGATGACGTATGATGACGTATGATGACGTATGATGACGTACATGACGTACGATGACGTACGATGACGTACGATGACGTGCGATGATGACGTATGATGACGTACGATGACGTACGATGACGTACGATGACGTACGATGACGTACGATGACGTACGTACAATGACGTACGATGACGTACGATGACGTATGATGACGTATGATGACGTATGATGACGTACGATGACGTACGATGACGTACGATGACGTACGATGACGTACGATGACGTATGATGACGTACGATGACGTACGATGACGTGACGATGACGTGCGATGACGTATGATGACGTATGATGACGTACGATGACGTACGATGACGTATGATGACGTATGATGACGTATGATGACGTACGATGACGTACGATGACGTACGATGATACGTACGTACAATGACGTACGATGACGTACAATGACGTACGATGACGTGCGATGACATGACGATGACGTATGATGACGTACGATGACGTATGATGACGTACGATGACGTATGATGACGTATGATGACGTATGATGACGTACGATGACGTACAATGACGTACGATGACGTACGATGATGTATGATGACGTATGATGACGTACCATGATGTAGGATGACGTACGATGACTTACGATGACGTATGATGACTTATGATGACGTACGATGACGTACGATGACGTACGATGACGTACGATGACGTATGATGACGTACGATGACGTACGATGACGTACGATGACGTATGATGACGTACGATGACGTACGATGACATACGATGACGTACAATGACGTACAATGACGTATGATGCTCTTATGACAATCTCCGTCCTTCTGGGAAGATCTTCCATGAGGTTTTTCGGGGAACACGACACCGATGTTCACAGCAGCGTTTAACGAGTCACACGGACATCAACACCGTAGAACTAAATAAACAAGAGAAATAAACAGCCACAAATTCCATAAATAAATAAACAAAATACAACAACATACCAATTTCACCTGCTCGTGTTTACTAAGAGCGGAGAATAAATCTTGATGGCTTATAACGGAACGCTAATGCACATTCGCCTCACACCGCCAGGGTCCGGGTTCGATTCCCGTCTCGGCCATGTGTGTGTGTGTGGAGTTTGGAGTGCATGTTCTCCCCGTGCCTCAGGGGGTTTTTCTCCAGGTTCTCCAGTTTTCCTTCCCCCGGTCCAAAAACATGCGCGGTAGGTTGATTGGCACCTGGATTGTCACCTTGGAAAATTGTCCCTAGTGTATGAATGTGTGTGTGTGAGTGTGTGTGATGGGTTGGCATTCCATCCAGCGTGTATCCTGCCTTAATACCCATAGACGCCTGAGATAGACACAGACTCCCCGTGACCCGAGGGAAGATCGGATAAAACGCTAGAAGATGAATGAACGAATGAAGCTATACAAAGTTAACCGATATAAATGGATAACACGCATAACCGGCGCCCTCTACTGGAAATACACTGTAATTTTATCGCAGCAATATACGCTGTTGTTCAATCAGGATGCACTATAGCAGTAGATCTTCCACTCATACGACGCTGATCTCCATAGACATGCTCTAAGGTTAAAGGCCTTACTCAGGGACCCCAGTATAGTATAAATATTCCATAACGTCTCCAAAGGAATGTTCCAAATGGACTTCATGAGGTGAAAAGATCAGTGTGTGTGTGTTTGCTTGTATTTATCAGTCGGATGGATGTTTATCAGCGATGTATGTTTCATACAGCAAAATGTACACATATTCCCCGGCGGGTTAAAAGGGGTGAAGATCGGAAGGTCCGTGGCGTCTCGGCTTGGGATTGCGCGGAGTGATTTTTATTCGTTTATTACCGGGCCACAGCGCTGACATTTTAGTGTTAATGAGACGTTCGGGAAGGACAGACTCACGGGCACAGCGTGGCCTGAGGGGCACGGTGCCTCCGCAATCAGCACCACGGACAGATCCAGCACTGCTGTTGCACCATGACTCCGAGCCGGAGGAGGAGGAGGAGGAGGAGGAGGAGGAGGAGGAGGAACCTCAGAGAAACCATTATCAGGAAGAAATGTTATGCAGAAACGTCAAGGCCACGCTTCGGTGTCTTGTTTAAGCCGGAATTCAGTTCTCGGCATGCCAGAGGAAAATATCTCCATCCCGTGGGTTGATAGGGGTTAATTCCTCCAGACCTGAAAATATTACATTTATTTATTTTTCTATATCATGTACTGAAGGTGAGGGGCACGGTGGCTTAGTGGTTAGCACGTTCGCCTCACACCGCCAGGATCCGGGTTCGATTCCCGTCTCGGCCATGTGTGTGTGGAGTTTGCATGTTCTCCCCGTGCCTCAGGGGGTTTTTCTCCGGGTTCTCCGGTTTCCTCCCCCCGGTCCAAAAAAAACATGCACGGTAGGTTGATTGGCACCTTGGAAAATTGTCCCTAGTGTATGAATGTGTGTGTGAATGTGAGTGTGTGTGCCCTGCGATGGGTTGGCATTCCATCCAGGGTGTATCCTGCCTTAATGCCCATAGACGCCTGAGATAGACACAGACTCCCCGTGACCCGAGAAGATCGGATATAGCGGTAGAATATGAATGAATGAATGAATGAATGTACAGAAGGTCTGCTTTTAACAGCAGGTTCACCGTGTGGGGAAAAAAGGAACACCAGAGGAACATCAGAGATCTTCAAGACAAGGACATGCAGATCAAATAAACACAATTATAATCATTTTTTATTACAAATTCTTATTTGTTTGTATTTTTTTACGACATGATACACAAAAAAGTCCTGTATTTACCGAATGGGATACATTTATATGTACATTTTACGCCATTTGGAAGACGATCTTATCCAGAGCGACTTACAACTCCGCAATTGAGGGTTAAGGGCCTTGCTCAAGGGCTCCCACTAGTGGCAGTTTGGTGGTGGTGGGGTTTGAACCCGGTTCCCAACACCTTCACCACTGGGCTACACCACCTATACGATGCTTTTGGTGGATGTGTGTTGTGTTGTGTAGTGTGTATTGTGTTGTACAGTCCTGTAACTTACATGTATAGTGTAATGCACATTCTTTGTGTGTGTGTGTGTGTGGTGTGTGTGTAAACACACTTGGTCAATAAACCTGATTCTGATTCAGTAGATTGAACTATGAGCGCCAAACCGGTTCCATGATGGAAACCCTGTGCACAAATCCAGCTCGGTGAAAATCCACTTTTTATTCTGCTGCTGTAGAGCTTTAACGCTATAGTGAATTAGTGCTGAATCGGGTTTGGATTCTGATTGGTCAGTCTGGTTTCACATTGTTGGGCCTCGATTCTTTATTGGTCATTATGGATTCGTTAACGCCAGTCTGGTTTCTAATGGATTCATCTGGATTATTTTTGGCCAGTCTGAATTCTGATTGTTGTGTCTGGATTATTTTTGCTCAGCATGGATTCTGTTTTGTGAGTCTGGATTATAATTGGTTAGTTTGGATTATTTTGGTCAATCTGGATTATTTTGGTCAGTCTGAAACCTGTTTGGTCAATCTGAAACTTGTTTAGTCAGTCTGGATAATGTTGGTCTATTATTTGGGTTAATCCGTATTCTGATTGGTCAATCTGGAATCTGAGTGTCTGTTTTGTGAGTCCAGATTATAATTGGTTAGTTTGGATTATTTTCGTCAATCTGGATTATTTTCGACAATCTGGATTATATTGGTCAGTCTATATTCTGATTGGTCAATCTGAAACCTATTTGGTCAATCTGGATTATTTTGGTCTATTACGTGGGATAATCTGTATTCTGATTGGTCAATCTGGAATCTGAGTGTCAATTTGTTTTCTAATGGTTTGGTCTGAATTCTTTTTGGTCCGTCTGAATTCTGATTGTTGTGTCTGGATTATTTTTGCTCAGTGTGGATTCTGTTTTGTGAGTCCGGAATATAATTGGTTAGTCTGGATTATTTTGGACAATCTGGATTATATTGGTCAATCTATATTCTGATTGGTCAATCTGAAACCTATTTGATCGATCTGGATTATTTTGGTCTATTATTTGGATTAATCTGTATTCTGATTGGTCAATCTGGATTCTGAGTGTCTGTGTGGATTCTGTTTTGAGTCCAGATTATAATTGGTTAGTCTAGTTTGGTCAATCTGGATTATTTTGGCCAGTCTGAATTCTGATTGTTGTGTCTGGATTATTTTTGCTCAGTGTTGATTATGTTTTGTGATTCAGGAGTATAATCGTTTAGTTTGAATTATTTTGATCAGTCTGTATTATTTTGGTCAAGCTGTATTCTGATTGGTCAGTCTGGAATCTGTTTGGACAATCTGGAATCTGAGAGTCAGTCTGGTTCTAATACTTTACTCTGGATCTTCTGTTTTGTGAGTCTGGATTATAAGTGGTTAGTTTGGATTATTTTGGTCAATCTGTATTCTGATTGGTCAGTCTGGAATCTGAGTGTCAGTCTGGATTCTTATTGTTGTGAATTGAATCTTTTTGGTCAATTTAATTTTTTTCTCAATGTAGATTCTGTTTTGTGAGTCTGGATTATAATTGGTTAGTTTGGATTATTCTGGTAAGGGGCACTATGGTGCCTTAGTGGTTATCACGTTCGCCTCACACCGCCAGGGTCCGGGTTCGATTCCCGTCTCGGCCATGTGTGTGTGGAGTTTGCATGTTCTCCCCGTGCCTCAGGGGGTTTTTCTCCGGGTTCTCCGGTTTCCTCCCCCGGTCCAAAAACATGCACGGTAGGTTGATTGGCACCTTGGAAAATTCTCCCTAGTGTATGAATGTGTGTGTGTGTGTGTGTGTGTGCCCTGCGATGGGTTGGCATTCCATCCAGGGTGTATCCTGCCTTAATGCCCATAGACGCCTGAGATAGGCACAGACTCCCCGTGACCCGAGGGAAGATCGGATAAAGCGCTAGAAGATGAATGCATGAATGGATTATTTTGGTCAGACTGTATTCTGATTGGTCAGTCTGGAATCTGAGTGGATTCTTATTGTTTGATTCTTTTTTTGTCAGTCTGAATTCGAATGAATGTGTCCGGATTCTTTTTTATGACTCATTTGTATTGTAATCATTGTTTTTACTAAAGAATACAGTGATACAGAAGGAAATGGCTTGTTAAACTGACTCACACCAATCCACCAATGATAGTGTTTGTTTTTTATTTTTTGAAAGCACCAGTGTTCATATGTGTAACATGTGAAAGAAGAAAAGAAAGAAGGAAAAGAAAGAAAGCGTGTTAGCGTGATGTCTTAGCCATTATATCCTGTCCTCGTAATTACACCCAGCTCACAATAAGCCGTTCTGTAATGGAACTCAATCAGCCGACGCGGTGTTTGTTCAGAAGCGATTGGAAGGATCGGGATGGTGACATTTGGGCGCCACGTCACGCTTGATTTCATTATCGCTGACGAGGAAAAGCAAATTTGCCTTATGAGAAGCAATTATGCTTCGGCTGACGGGCACTTTGTGCGGCGCAGATGGAGGTGAAATGTCATGGGAAGGCGTCATTTGGGTTATTAACATATAAGTAAGTACATTTGTGAGGGAAGACGCAGGAAAAGCGTTTGCTTGTTCATTCACGTTTTTCCCGCCAGAGCATTATGGACCTTAAGAAGACGAGTTTCAATCTGTATTCTGATTGGTCAGTCTGTATTATATTGGACAATCTGTATTCTGATTGGTCAGTCTGTATTACATTGACAATCTGTATTCTGATTGGTCAGACTGTATTATCTTGGACAATCTGTATTCTGATTGGTCAGTCTGTATTACATTGACAATCTGTATTCTGATTGGTCAGACTGTATTATATTGGACAATCTGTATTCTGATTGGTCAGTCTGTATTATCTTGGACAATCTGTATTCTGATTGGTCAGTCTGTATTACATTGACAATCTGTATTCTGATTGGTCAGACTGTATTATATTGGACAATCTGTATTCTGATTGGTCAGTCTGTATTACATTGACAATCTGTATTCTGATTGGTCAGTCTGTATTATATTGGACAATCTGTATTCTGATTGGTCAGACTGTATTATATTGGACAATCTGTATTAGCCAAGTCTGTATTATGTTGGACAATCTGTATTCTGATTGGTCAGTCTGTATTATTGGTCAGTTTACATCTGACAATGGCCAATTCTGTATTCTGATTGGTCAGTCTGTATTATCATTGGACAATCTGTATTCTGATTGGTCAGTCTGTATTATATTGGACAATCTGTATTATTGGCCAAGTCTGTATTATCTTGGCCAATTCTGTATTCTGATTGGTCAGTTTGTATTATCTTGGCCAATTTGTATTATGATTGGTCTGTCTGTATTATCTTGGCCAATCTGTATTCTGATTGGTCAGTCTGTATTATCTTGGCCAATCTGTATTCTGATTGGTCAGTTTGTATTATCTTGGCCAATTTGTATTCTGATTGGTCAGTCTGTATTATCTTGGCCAATTTGTATTTATTATCTTGGCCAATTTGTATTCTGATTGGTCAGTCTGTATTACCTTGTCCAATTTGTATTCTGATTGGTCAGTTTGTATTATCTTGGCCAATTTGTATTCTGATTGGTCAGTCTGTATTATCTTGACCAATTTGAATATAGTATCTTGGCCAATTTGTATTCTGATTGGTCAGTCTGTATTACATTTGCCAATATGTATTCTGATTGGTCAGTCTGTATTATCTTGGACAATATGTATTCTGATTGGTCAGTCTGTATTATCTTGACCAATTTGAATATAGTATCTTGGCCAATCTGTATTCTGATTGGTCAGTCTGTATTACCTTGTCCAATTTGTATTCTGATTGGTCAGTTTGTTTTATCTTGGCCAATCTGTATTCTGATTGGTCAGTCTGGAATCTGAGTGTCAGTCTCTTATTGTTGTGCATCGATTCTTTTTGGTCAATATATTTTTTTTTCTCAGTGTGGATTCTGTTTTGTGAGTCTGGATTATCATTGGTTAGTTTGGATCATTTTGGTCAATCTGTATTCTGATTGGTCCGTCTGGAATCTGAGTGGATTCTTATTATTGCGGTTTGATTCTTCTTGGTCATTCATTCATTCATTCATTCATCTGTATTTTGATTGGTCGATCTGTAATATCTTGGCCAATCTGTATTCTGATTGGTCAGTCTGTATTATCTTGGCCAATCTGTATTCTGATTGGTCAGTCTGTATTACATTGTCCAATCAATATGTATTCTGATTGGTCAGTCTGTATTACCTTGTCCAATTTGTATTCTGATTGGTCAGTTTGTATTATCTTGGCCAATTTGTATTCTGATTGGTCAGTCTGTATTACCATTGTCCAATCTGTATTCTGATTGGTCAGTCTGTATTACCTTGTCCAATCTGTATTCTGATTGGTCAGTCTGTATTACCTTGTCCAATCTGTATTCTGATTGGTCAGTCTGTATTACCTTGTCCAATCTGTATTCTGATTGGTCACTCTGTATTATCTTGGCCAATCTGTATTCTGATTGATTAGTCTGGAATCTGAGTGGATTCTTATTATTGCGGTTTGATTCTTTTTGGTCATTCATTCATACATTCATTCATCTTCTATCGCTTTATCCGATCTTCCCTCGGGTCACGCACAGAGCATGCACAAACTCCCCAAACACATGGCCGAGACGGGAATCGAACCCGGACCCTGGCGGTGTGAGGCGAACGTGCTAACCACTAAACCACCATAGTGCCCCCACTGAGTTATTTATTAAACTAATTAAAGGAACCAGTTAATAATCTTTTATAATACATTTCTAACATAAATACTTGCTATAATATTTAAAAGTCTTATCAATAAGACTGGAAATTCGGGATCCGCAGGTCCTCCGTGAAATCACAAATAAAAATGCCGAATGCATTGGCTGAGATATAAGTACCCCTGCCGATATCTTTATCTTTTTTTTTTGCCATATTGCGAGAGGACGAGTTTTAGTCGTGTGATATGGTTCATGGAACCACCGTCATTTTCACCAGTGTTTTATCGACATTTACAAAATAGCGCAAATTTGTAACATAAACGGAATTGTACGCAAATTTGCAACGTAAACGCGCCGACTGTCGTTTGCTTTAAACTGGTGCGTTCTCCCGGGTTCATTTCGTGTGTTAGCTGTTGTATGTATGTTTTCCAGCATTGTTTTGACCGAAAGAAAATTTCCAGAAGAGCTTTGTGAGCGCTGTATTACTGTACAAGTAAATAAACTATATTCTTATTAGATAGGGGCACTATGGTGGTTTAGTGCTTAGCATTTTCGCCTCACACCGCCAGGATCCGGGTTCGATTCCCGTCTCGGCCATGTGTGTGTGTGGAGTTTGTGCATGTTCTCCCCGTGTCTCAGGGGGTTTTTCTCCTGGTTCTCCAGGTTTCCTCCGCCGGTCCAAAAACATGCACGGTAGGTTGATTGGCACCTTGGAAAATTGTCCCTAGTGTATGAATGTGTGTGTGTGTGTGTGTGTGTGTGTGTGTGTGTGTGTGATTGTGTGATGGGTTGGCATTCCATCCAGGGTGTATCCTGCCTTAATGCCCATAGACGCCTGAGATAGGCACAGACTCCCCGTGATGATGGGATAGATGATGCGATAAAGTGGTAGAAGATGAATGAAGACGTATTTGTTAAACCTTTATTGGTGTAGTTAGCACCTTCGTAGCCCCTCAAAACATTCCTGCCTTTTCCGAAAGACAAAATAATAAAAGCAGACGATAGATTAAACATTATAGGGAGGGAATATATGAAAGATTACACACACACACACACACACACACACACACACAGGGAAGGATAAAAGCTTCTACACACCGAGGTAAACACATTTCAGAGGGATTTTAGTTTTAGCGTGTAATTCCCCGGCAGCTCGGGTTCTTCGTCTCCGGCAAAAACAAACACAAACATCTCATCACATAAAGCCACATTTCCATACCGACTGAGGCTTGGAGTGTGTGTGGCGTTGTCCTTTACAAACACGCGTGTGTGTTTGTGAAATGAGATGCATTTCGGAACAATTCCGGGGAAAACAAACCGGGAACGTCGGGAACGTGGTGTCAATCAAAAGTACCGAGAAGGAAAAAAAAAACCCACCATTCCGGGCGGAGTTTAGGATTGATAATGGGCTTGAACACGACGCTCCTCGGCGCTGCCGTGACCTCGACGCCGGCTCCGATATCATCCCCGATGAAGAGATCTGAGCCGGTTCTTTAAACAGCTGAGAATCTCCTGATATTGAGTCGTGAAAAATTCAATATCTCGTCTTGGCTCGTCGATAAAGCTCACCATCTCTGAGGGGTTTTTTTACACACTGCTGAGGCTAATTATCCACAGTCGAGATCATTGATGAGAGGGTTTTTTCGGGTTCTGAAATGGTGTAGGTAAAGGGCACAGCTGCAGCTTAATAGCAGTATACACTACATGGGAAGTGTGTGTGTGTGTGTGTGTGTGTGTGTGTGTGTGTGTGTGTGTGTGTTTGGACTCGATAGCAGAAGATCATTCACTCCATCCTATATATGACCAGGTGGTAGATAAAGGGGGCATTCTTTTATGCACCGTGTATAGTGTCTTCCCAGGTAAGAATGGATACAGGGATGCTGTAAGAGATGCCCGGTGATGTCATCGTTTGAGGGCGTGGCTCGCTGCATGTTAGCGAGAACCAAAAATACGTTCCGGATCGTTAATGATGATGCAATGTGTTGTTATTTGTGTAGCACGTGCACGCTATAGGTGTGTGTGTGTGTATCGGAGCGTGTGTGTTGCCGAAACTTTTCAAAGTAAGTTTGCAAAGTAAGTTAATTGCGTTTAATGTCATTTTGTTTTGATCAGTGATGTCATGCTGAGGCATGTTTTGTGTTGTCTTTATTTTTTTTTTTTTTCCAAGTACGACAGCTGTATTTTGTTTACTGGTTGTTTACAGGTTTTGTTTGTAAACTACTTTGTTTACTTTTTTTGTGTGTGTTAAACCACATTTTGTTATTAAAATGAGATAATATGAAAGATTAGGGATGAGTGTCGCAGTGGTAGAGGATGGAGGGATGAGTGGTGCAGTGGTAGAGGATGGAGGGATGAGTGGCGCAGTGGTAGAGGATGGAGGGATGAGTGGCGCAGTGGCGCAGTGGTGGAGGATGATGGAGGGATGAGATGGATGGTGAACAGCAGTGAGGGGTGGCGGTGAGGATGGAGGGATGAGTGGGCAGTGGTAGGTGAGAGAAATGGCATGGTAGTGGTATAATGAGATGAGTGAGTGGGGCAGTAGAGGATGGAGGGATGCAGTGGCGCAGTGGTAGAGGTGGAGGGATGGAGGGAGTGGGTGGAGGAGTGGTAGAGGATGGAGGGATAAATGGCGCAGTGGTAGAGAATGGAGGGATGAGTGGCGCAGCGGTAGAGGATGGAGGGATGAGTGGCGCAGTGGTAGAGGATGGAGGGATGAGTGGCGCAGCGGTAGAGGACAGGTAGGAGGGATGAGTGGAGGGATGAGTGGCGCAGCGGTAGAGGATGGAGGGATGAGTGGTGATGAGCGGAGAGGATGAGGCGAGTGAGTGGGCGAAGTGGTAGAGGATGGAGGGATGAGTGGCGCAGTGGTAGCGGATGGAGGATGATGGCCCGGAGTGGGGATGGTGCGGAGTGGCAAGTAGCGCATGGAGATGGAGGGATGAGTGGCGCAGCGGTAGAGGATGGAGGGATGAGTGGCGCAGCGGTAGAGGATGGAGGGATGAGTAGTCCTCCCAGCAGATGGATAGGGATGAGGGATGAGTGGCGCAGCTGGGTGGTAGAGGATGGAGGGATGAGTGGTGCAGTAGCGGATGGAGGGATGAGTGGCGGCAGTGGTGGAGGATAGAGATGGAGGGATGAGTGGCGCAGTGGTAGAGGATGGAGGGATGAGTGGCGCAGTGGTGAGGATGGAGGGATGATGGGGCATGGGTAGAGGATTGAGGGATGAGTGCGCAGCGGTAGAGGATGAGGGATGAGTGGCGCAGTGGTAGTGGATGGAGGGATGAGTGGATGAGTGGCGCTGTGGTAAGATGGAGTGGATGAGTGCGCAGGTGGAGGGATGAGTAGATGAGAGGGATGAGTGGCGCAGTGGTAGAGGATGGAGGGATGAGTGGCGCAGCGGTAGAGGGTGGAGGGATGAGTGGCGCAGTGGTAGAGAATGGAGGGATGAGTCGCGCATCGGTAGAGGATTGAGGGATGAGTGGCGCAGTGGTAGCGGATGGAGGGATGAGTGGCAGCAGCATGGGTGGTGGGCAGGACTGTTGGATGGAGGGATGAGTGGCGCAGCGGTAGAGGATGGAGGGATGAGTGGCGCAGTGGTAGTGGATGGAGGGATGAGTGGCGCAGCGGTAGAGGATGGAGGGATGAGTGGCGCAGTGGAGGGTAGAGGATGGAGGGATGAGTGGCGCAGTGGTAGAGGATGGAGGGATGAGTTGTCGCAGTGGTAGAGGATGGAGGATGAGTGGCGCATGGTGGGGCATGGACAGTGAGTAGAGGATGGAGGGGCGGGATGAGTGGTAAGGGATGAGTGGCGCAGTGGTAGAGGATGGAGGGATGAGTGGAGGGAGAGGTGGAGGGATAGAGAGTGGCGCAGTGGTAGAGGAATGGAGGGATGAGTCTGGCGCATCGTAGTAGAGGGGATTCCGGAGGGATGAGTGGCGCAGTGGTAGTGGCGCAGTGGATGGAGGGAATGAGTGGCGCAGCGGTAGAGGGATGGAGGGATGAGTGGCGCAGCTTGGTGGATGGGAGAGTGGCGCGGATGGGCAGCGGATGGATGGAGGGATGAGTGGCGCAGCGGTAGAGGATGGAGGGATGAGTGGCAGTAGCGGTAGAGGATGGAGGGATGAGTGGCAGAGGATGGAGGGATGGAGTGGCGCAGTGGTAGTGGATGGAGGGAGAGTGGTAGAGGATGGAGGGATGAGTGGAGCGCGGAGGAGTGGTAAGGGAGGGATCAGTGGAGGGATAGGACATGAGTGTAGAGGATGAGGGATGCAGTGGCGCTGAATGGAGGATGGGAGCGTGAGTGGATGGGAGTGGTGGAGGGATGGAGGGATGGGTGAGGAGGAGTGAGGGCAGCGGTAGAGGATGGAGGGATGAGTGGAGGAGCGGTAGAGGATGGAGGGATGAGTGGCGCAGTGGTAGAGGATGGAGGGATGAGTGGCGCAGCGGTAGAGGGTGGAGGGATGAGTGGCAGAGGATGGAGGGGTTGGCGCAGCGGTATGGAGCAGCGGTAGAGGATGGAGGGATGAGCGGATGATGAGAATGGCGCAGTGGTAGAGGATGGAGGGATGAGTGGCGCAGGGTGGTAGAGGATGGAGGGATGAGTGGAGCGAGTGGTAGAGGATGGAGGGATGAGTGGCGCAGCGGTAGAGGATGGAGGGATGAGTGGCGCAGTGGTAGTGGATGGAGGGATGAGTGGCGCAGCGGTAGAGGATGGAGGGATGAGTGGCGCAGTGGTAGAGGATGGAGGGATGAGTGGCGCAGCGGTAGAGGATGGAGGGATGAGTGGCGCAGCGGTAGAGGATGGAGGGATGAGTGGCGCAGCGGTAGAGGATGGAGGGATGAGTGGCGCAGTGGTAGAGGATGGAGGGATGAGTGGCGCAGCGGTGGATGGAGAGGATGGAGGGATGAGTGGCGCAGTGGTAGAGGATGGAGGGAGTGGATGAGTGGAGGGAGTGCGCAGTGGTATAATGAGGATGAGTGGAGCAGTGGTAGAGGATGGAGGGATGAGTGGATTGCAGTGGTAGAGGATGGAGGGATGAGTGGATTGCAGTGGTAGCAGGTGGAGGGATGGAGTGCGGATGGAGGGATGAGTGGATGAGTGGCGCAGTGGTAGCGGATGGAGGGATGAGTGGAGCAGTGGTAGAGGATGGAGGGATGAGTGGAGCAGGAGAGGATGGTAGAGGATTGAGGGATGAGTGGAGCAGTGGAGCAGGATGGAGGGATGAGTGGTGCAGTGGTAGAGGATGGAGGATGAGTGTGAATGGAGGGCAGTGGTAGAGGATGGAGGGATGAGTGCAGTGCAGTGGATGGAGGGATGAGTGGGGCAGTGGTAGAGGATGGAGGGATGAGTGGCAGCAGTGGTAGAGGATGGAGGGATGAGTGGCGCAGCGGTAGAGGATGGAGGGATGAGTGGCGCAGTGGTAGAGGATGGAGGGATGAGTGGCGCAGTGGTAGCGTTAGGATGGAGGGATGAGTGGCGCAGCGGTAGAGGATGGAGGGATGAGTGGGAGGTAGAGGGTGGAGTGGAGGGTCGATAGGCATTGGTAGAGGATGGAGGGGATGAGTGGAGCAGTGGTAGAGAATGGAGGGATGAGTCGCGCATCGGTAGAGGATTGAGGGATGAGTGGCGCAGTGGTAGTGGATTGAGGGATGAGTGGCGCAGCGGTAGAGGATGGAGGGATGAGTGGCAGCAGTGGTAGCGAATGGAGGGATGAGTGGCGCAGCGGTAGAGGATTGAGGGATGAGTGGCGCAGTGGTAGTAGTAGAATGGAGGGATGAGTGGCGCAGCGGTAGAGGATGGAGGGATGAGTGGCGCAGCGGATGGAGGGTGGTAGAGGATGGAGGGATGAGTGGCACAGCGGCAGAGGATGGAGGGATGAGTGGCGCAGAGGTAGAGGATGGAGGGATGAGTGAAGCAGCGGTAGAGGATGGAGGGATGAGTGGCGCAGTGGTAGCGGATGGAGGGATGAGGGATGGCAGTGGAGGAGTGGCGGTAGAGGATGGAGGGATGAGTGGCGCGAGCGGTAGAGGATGGAGGGATGAGTGGCGCAGTGGTAGTGGAGGGAGGGATGAGTGGCGCAGCGGTAGAGGAGAGGGAGGGTTGCCTTGTAGAAATGGGGGATGAGTGGCGCAGCGGTATCGGATGGAGGGATAGTGCAGCAGTGGGTAGAGGATGGAGGGGGATGAGTGGAGGGCGCAGTGGTAGAGGATGGAGGGATGAGTGGCACAGCGGCAGAGGATGGAGGGATGAGCGGGATGAGTGGGCGCAGGATGGTAGTGGAGGATGGAGGGATGAGTGGCGCAGTGGTAGAGGATGGAGGGATGAGTGGCGCAGCGGTGCAGTGGAGGATGGAGGGATGAGTGGCGCAGTGGTAGTGGATGGAGGGATGAGTGTAGCAGGTAGAGGATGGAGGGATGATGGCGCAGTGGTAGAGGATGGAGGGATGATTGGCGCAGCGGTAGAGGAGAGGGATGAGTGGCAGTGGTAGTGGGATTGAGGGATGAGTGTGGGAGCGGTAGGATGGAGGGATGAGTGGAGCAGTAGAGGATAGAGGATATGGCGCATGGTGAAGATGGAGGGGGATGAGTGCAGAGGGATGGAGGGATGAGTGGGCAGTGGAGTGCAGCAGTGGGTAGAGGAGAGGTGATTGTGCGGTGGGAGGGGAAGGATGAGGGAGTGGGGTGAGGGTGATGCGCAGTAGAGGATGGAGGATGGTGGCGCAGTGGTGGATGGAGGTATGGCGCTGTGGTAGAGTGGGATGGAGGATGGAGGGGTGAGTGGAGCGGTGGTAGAGGATGGAGGGGTGAGTGGAGCAGTGGTAGAGGATGGAGATATCGATATGGCGCATTGGTAGAGGATGGAGGGGATGAGTGGAGCAGTGGTAGAGAATGGAGGGATGAGTCGCGCATCGGTAGAGGATTGAGGGATGAGTGGCGCAGTGGTAGTGGATGGAGGGATGAGTGGCGCAGCGGTAGAGGATGGAGGGATGAGTGGCGCAGTGGTAGAGGATGGAGGGATGAGTGGCGCAGCGGTAGAGGATGGAGGGATGAGTGGGCGCAGTGGTCGATGGAGGGATTAGTGAGGGTGTAGCGGATGGAGGGATGAGTGGCGCAGTGTTAGTAGATGGAGGGATGAGTGCTCAGCGGTAGAGGATGGAGGATGAGTGGCGCAGCACATCTAGTGGAGGATTGGAGGGATGAGTGGCCAGTAGCTGCAGAGGATGGAGGGATGAGTGGCGCATCGCGGTAGAGGATGGAGGGATGAGTGCTGCGCAGCGGTGGTGAGAGCGGATGGAGGGATGAGTGGCGCAGTGGTTCGCGAGCTGATGATCTGGCGCAGTGGTTGGATGGAGGATTAGTGCGCATCGGTAGAGGATTGACAGGGGATGAGTGGCCGCAGTGGTAGGGGATGGAGGGATGAGTGGCGCACGCGGTGAGGATGGAGGATCGATGAGGTGGCGCAGCGTGGTATGGTAGTGGATGGAGGGATGAGTGGCCCAGCAGAGGATGGAGGGATGAGTGCGCAGCAGAGGATTGAGGGTAGTGAGGATTGGAGGGATGCAGAGGGGCGCAGTGGTAGATGGAGGACCATGGAGGGATGAGTCGGCGCATCGGTAGAGGATTGAGGGATGAGTGGCGCAGTGGTAGCGGATGGAGGGATGAGTGGAGCATGGTAGAGGATGGAGGGATGAGTGGAGCGGTGGTAGAGGATGGAGGGATGAGTGGCGCAGCGTTAGAGGATGGAGGGATGAGTGGGCGGCAGCGGTGAGGATGGAGGATGAAGCGATGGTAGAATGGAGGGATGATTGCGCAGTGGAGCGATGGAGGGATGTGGGCGTAGAGGTGGAGGGATGATGGACAGGGTGAGGTGGGATTGAGTGGCGCAGCGGGTAGTAGAGGATGAGGATGATGGCGCAGTAGCGGTGAGGGATGAGTGGCGCGTGGTAGCGGATGGAGGGATGAGTGCCTGCGGCAGAGGATGGAGGGATGAGTGGCGCAGCGTAGAGGAGGAGGGTAGTAGAGGATGGAGGGATGAGTGGCGCAGCAGTGGTAGAGGGATTGAGGGATGAGTGGCGCAGGTGGTAGCGGATGGAGGGATGAGTGGCGCAGCGGTAGAGGATGGAGGGATGAGTGGCGCAGCGGTAGAGGACGGAGGGATGAGTGGCGCAGCGGTAGAGGATGGAGGGATGAGTGGCGCAGCGGTAGAGGATGGAGGGATGAGTGGCGCAGTGGTAGCGGATGGAGGGATGAGTGGCGCAGCGGTAGAGGATGGAGGGATGAGCGGGTGGAGGGGAGCGGGAGGGTGGAGGGATGAGTGGCGCAGAGGATGGAGGGATGAGTGGCGCAGCGGTAGAGGATGGAGGGATGATTGGAGAGTGGCGCAGCGGTATTGCTGGAGGGATGAGGCACATCGGCAGGAGATGGAGGGATGAGTGCGCAGTGGTAGAGGATGGAGGATTAGTGCAGGTCAGAGGTGGAGGGATGAGTGGAGGAGCGGTAGAGGATGGAGGGATGAGTGGCGCAGCGGTAGAGGATGGAGGGATGAGTGGCGCAGTGGTAGAGGATGGAGGGATGAGTGGCGCAGCGGTAGAGGATGGAGGGATGAGTGGCGAGTGGTAGATGATGGAGGGATGAGTGAGGAGTGGTAGAGGATGGAGGGATGAGTGGCGCAGTGGTAGAGGATGGAGGGAGTGGCACGCGGCAGAGGATGGAGGGATGAGTGGCGCAGCGGTAGGGGATGGAGGGATGAGGACGGCATATCCTACGCGATACCGGGAATCGAACCCCTGACCTGATCAGTAGCACAGCGCCTTAAAACACTGAGCTCCACCCCTCCATGTCCTTGATATAGCAGCTATAAGAATAAGGGAGGTGGTAGCCCAGTGGACTCTGGGCCGGAAGATCATGGGTTCAAACCCCACCACCACCACCAAGTTGCCACTAGTGGGCCCTTGAGCAAGGCCCTTAATTAACTCAATTAACCCTCACATATCCCAGCAATATTGGAAAGCTGGGGGTAGTGAGGTCAGTGGGGTCAGGGAGGTCTCTCGGGACCTTGCTCAGAGTGGAAATTTGGCCATACTAGGGTTTTAACCCTATAACCTTCTGACTGGTAACTCATTAGGGAGGGGGTGTGGCTCAAAGGTCTAAGGCACTGGGCTGCTGATAGAAAGATCCGGGTTCGAGCCCCGGTATGGCCAAGCTGCCGCCCTTGGGTCCTTGAGCAAGACCCTTAACCCTCTGTGCTCCAGGCTATTCTATTCTAACCACACACAAGTGAGCAGTTAAGAGTTAAGGGCCTTGCTCAAGGGCCCACCAGTGGCAGGCTTTAAACCCTTGCTGAGTGCCATCGCAACTTGGCGATCCCGGGGCTCGAACCCCCCGGCCTTATGATCAGTATCCCAACTCATTAAACCTCTGAGAAACGCCCCTCCCTCCCTCCATCCATCATGCTCAGAAGGTCTTAAGGTCAAATCCCAGCACCGTGAACCCGAGCAAGGCCCTTAACAGGCTAAATGAGATGAATGTAAGACAATCTGGATAATGGCTTTGATATAACTTTCCTTCCGTCCCGAGGCACTTCAGGCAGGCAAATTGTGCATTGCTGAAAGCAGCGTTGCTCATACACACACACACACACACACCCACACTCACACACTCACACACACACACACACACACACACTCGCTCTGAAAACAGCTGCTAATTGGCTCATTAGTCGCTTCACAAATGACTCAGTAACGACCCGATACATGTTTATTCGATGAGATGTTAATCTGTCCTAAAGTTTTACCTTCTAACAGTGATTTAACACACTTCAGTATGGAGGAGAAAAATAAAGTACATGATTAAAGAGGGATTTTGATATTTGAATTGGACGAGAGAGAGAGAGAGAGAGAGAGAGAGAGAGGGAGGGAGGGAGAAAGAGAGAGAGAGGGAGGGAGAGAGATGAAGAGAGGGAGAAAGAGGGAGAGCAAGGGAGAGAGAGAGAGGGAGGGAGAAAGATAGAGAGAGAGGGAGAGAGAGAGAGGGGAGAGGAGAGAGAGAGAGGGAGAGAAAGAGAGAGAAGTGAGATAGAGAGAGAGGAGAGAGAGGAGAAAGAGAGAGAAAGAGAGAGGAGAGGATGGAGAGAGAAGAGAGAGAGATGGGAGTTGAGAGAGAGAGAGAGAGAGGGGGGGAGAGAGTGTGAGATAGAGAGAGAGAATGAGAGAGGAGAGAGAGGGAGAGAGAGAATGAGAGAAAGAGGGAGAGAGATGAAGAAAGAGAGAGAGAGAGAGAGGGGGGGGGGATAGAGAGAAGAGAGAGATAAGAGAGAAAGAGGGAGAAGAGGGGAGAGGGGAGAAAGGAGGGGTAAAGAGAGAGAGAGAGGGAGAGAGAGGGAGAAATGGAGAGAGAGGGAGAGAGGGAGGAGAGAGAGAGAGAGAGTAAAGAGGAGAGAGAGAAGATAGATGTGAGATAGGAGAGAGAGAGAGAGAGAGAGAGAGAGAGAGGAAGGATAAATGTGTAAAAGTGGAATAAAATCCTGGTTGATTGTATCCGTGTATTCCCATAATCATTCCGTTGTGTAATGATGGGTCCACTCATCCCATCTCTACGCTGCACCACTCATCCCTCCATCCTCTACCACTCCAACATTCATCCCTCCATCCTCTACCACTCCAACACTCATCCCTCCATCCTCTACCACCTGGCCACTCATCCCTCCATCCTCTACCGCTGCACCACTCATCCCTCCATCCTCTACCCTTCAACCCTCCATCCTCATCCCTCCATCCTCTACCACTGCGACATTCATCCCTCCATCCTCTACCACTGTGCCACTCATCCCTCCATCCTCTACCGCTGCACCACTCATCCCTCCATCCTCTACCGCTGCACCACTCATCCCTCCATCCTCTACCACTGCGACATTCATCCCTCCATCCTCTACCACTCCAACATTCATCCCTCCATCCTCTACCACTGCACCACTCATCCCTCCATCCTCTACCGCTCCACCACTCATCCCTCCATCCTCTACCACTGCACCACTCATCCCTCCATCCTCTACTGCTGCACCACTTCGATCCGCTACCACTGCGCCACTTATCCCTCCATCCTCTACCACTGCTCCACCACTCATCCCTCCATCCTCTACCACTGCTGCACCACTCATCCCTCCATCCTCACCACCGCTCAACCACTCATCCCTCCATCCTCTACCACTGCACCACTCATCCCTCCACCCTCTACCACTCCTCACCACTCATCCCTCCATCCTCTACCACTGCGCCACTCATCCCTCCATCCTCTACCACTGCACCACTCATCCCTCCATCCTCTACCGCTGCACCACTCATCCCTCCATCCTCTACCACTGCGCCAGTCATCCCTCCATCCTCACCACTGCACCACTCATCCCTCCATCCTCTACCACTGCACCACTCATCCCTCCATCCTCTCCACCACTCCACCACTCATCCCTCCATCCTCTGACACTGCTCCGCTCATCCCTCCATCCTCTACCGCTGCACCACTCATCCCTCCATCCTCTACCACTGATCCACTCATCCCTCCATCCTCTACCACTCCACCACTCATCCCTCCATCCTCTACCGCTGCACCACTATAAATGTAAAAATGGAAAGAATTCAGATGTATGATGTTCCAGAACAGAGTGAAGGATGAAATGTTTGCAGCTGCTCCAACACAAGTGATAACAGGTATAAAAGTGTCCTTGTCCATTCTGTCTCTGTTTATTTGATTCCCCTTCAGGTTATTAACACAATGTAAATTCTGTGCATTACCTGCGTCTCCGCGCGTCCCATTACTGCCTCTTACCATCTGTCCTTCAGAGCGCTGCATCGTCTCCGTCCATGCTGTCCATCAGAGAAAAGAAAACAGATGTTACTCACACAGACAGCGTTTTTATCTGCTCATGTTGGGGATAAAGAGGAGGGGGATCTGGGGGGGGGGTGTGTGTGTGAGAGGGGGGGTCCTCAAGGACGGCGTTTACTTTCCATCATGTATTCGCCCTCGCGTTCACGAATCCAGCGCCGCGAAAGCGAATCAGCGATCGGCATGTGCAGCTCCGTCATCTCCCGGCTGTAGGTCATCTAAAATCCATGAATCCGCCGCTGTGAATTTGTCACGGCGCCCGCGTGGCCACGATGATCCATCCGGAGCGATAGTACTGCTGAGGGAGGAGAAAAAAAAGTGTATGCAAGGCCCTTAACCCTCCGTGCTCTAGGGGGCGCCATATCATGGCACAGCTTCCAGACAAGCTGGGAAATGCAAAGAGAGAATTTCACTGTTCTGTAATGTATACGTGACAAATAAAGACCCTTCTATAATAGACATGTCTGGTTTGGTTTGGGGGGGCACGGTGGTTTAGTGGTTAGCACATCACCACCAGGGTCCGGGTTCGATTCCCGTCTCGGTCATGTGTGTGTGGAGTTTGTGCATGTTCTCCCCGTGTCTCAGGGGTTTTTTCTCCGGGTTCTCCTGGTTTCCTTCCTTTCCTCCCCTGGTCCAAAAACATGCACGGTAGGTTGATTGGCACCTTGGAAAATTGTCCCTAGTGTATGAAGGTGTGTGTGATTGTGAGTGTGTGTGTGTGTGAGTGTGTGTGTCCTGCGATGGGTTGGCATTCCATCCAGGGTGTATCCTGCCTTAATGCCCATAGACGCCTGAGATAGACACAGACTCCCCGTGACCCGAGGAAAGATCGGATAAAGCGCTAGAAGATGAATGAATGAATGAATGAATGGTTTGGTTTGTGGGGACTCTAATTCGTCACTCCGTCATTGAATATTTAACGATAAAAGCACGTCCTGCGATGTTTTATTTTCAGAATTATGAAAGCCCAGACGGAATTAGCCCCTTTTTTTTTTTCATCTGGTTATATCCAGTTTATTGATGATGTACACCCCGAAGATGAAGTCTGATTGGTCCTGATTGGTGGCGAATATCGTTAAACTGCGCTCAATACGAAAGGTTCAGTCCGAGAGAGTGAATGATGTGAGGTGAGAGAGGGCATACTCATGCCATGAATTCTCAGGGAGAGAGAGGGAGGGAGGGAGGGAGGGGTGGACTATTCTATCATTTCCTCTTGAGATCAATAATGTCTTCTCATCTTTTCTTATAAAAATGATATTTACATTCCTTTTGAGACCTTTGACCCGAGCGGTCAGAATTCAATCTGTACACAGATCGTTCAATCTGTTCTGCTTGAACCGGTTAGAGAAACGATCAGAATCTGACCTCGGAGGTCGGCGTTTCCTTTATGTCTTAACACACAGGCCACGCCTCTTTCACTGACTTGTACACTTGAGGGTAAAACAAAGGTTACACCTCTTTTACCTCTTTTTTTACCAAGGAGGCCACGCCTCCACTGCTAAGAATAAGACGGAAGACCCCCTTTTCAAAAGGACACACCTTCTTTCCTCAGTGCAGTTGACAGACCACTCTGTCTCCACCAATGCTTCTCCTTTAGGTAAACCCTGGAGCTGAGTGGCGTCCCCAGCAGTGGCAGACAGGCCGAGTGGTGAAACCGGCAGGTTGGGAGGGCAGGCCAATACCATCAGCTAGGCAGACAGGCAGAGGTTGGGTGCCCCCTCTGGCAGGGCTCTCGGGCAGTGCTGTGCTCCCAGTGGAGAATCGAGGCTGACCTATACCCATAGTGGGCTTTGAACCTGGACACACAGGCAACTCACAAAGCTTTTGAAGAGGGCTTGGAACTCCTCTTTGTGTCCGGGCTTGTGCTGGGGTCAAAGCCCACCCGATGCTTTTTGGCGCATCCGTCCATGATCGCTAGATTTTGCTGTCACAAATAGTGGGACCCAAATGCAGGATGTAAACAATGAGAAAAAAGGCAAACTGAGCAAAAGGGGCATGGTGATAACTCAGTGGTTAAGTCTGGACCAGAAGATCACAGGTTCAAATCCCAGCACCACCAAGCTGCCATTAGTGTCACGATTCTCCTTCCTTCCAATTACCCCAAAGCACCAATCCCCACCCCCCCCCCCCATTCTGATGACCTGCACCTGGTTTGAATCAGCCTCTCTCCGTTCTCATATACATCTCACTTGAGACACGAGTTACGAACTCTGTCATTTTGTAGTGTTTGTACTAACCTTTGTACTTTCCATCAGAAAGTCCGAGGGCTACCCGTTTGCTGTTTCCTGTCTGTTTCTCATCTGTCTCCCTCCGCTCCTATGTTTCCCACACATATTCTCGGATACAAGTCTGCTCAACACCTATTCTCCGGATACAGTCTGCTCTACACCTATTCTCCGGATACAAGTCCCTACACCTATTCTCCGGATACAAGTCTGCTCTACACCTATTCTCCGGATACAAGTCTGCTCTACACCTATTCTCCGGATACAAGTCTGCTCTACACCTATTCTCCGGATACAAGTCTGCTCTACACCTATTCTCCGGATACAAGTCTGCTCTACACCTATTCTCCGGATACAAGTCTGCTCTACACCTATTCTCCGGATACAAGTCTGCTCCGTTTTGCTACACCTGTATTCCGGCTACATATCTGCACCGCTGAATCTCTGTCTTGTGCAAAAGCCGTGTCCATTACAAAAGATCGAACCCATTAAAAGTAGTGGACCCTTGCGCAAGGCCCTTAAGGCCTCTACCAAATGCCATAAATGTAAAGGCAAAACAGGCCAATTCATTCATTCATTCATCTTCTAGCGCTTTATCCGATCTTCTCGGGTCACGGGGAGCCTGTGCCTATCTCAGGCGTCTATGGGCATTAAGGCAGGATACACCCTGGACGGAATGCCAACCCATCGCAGGGCACACACACTCACACACACACACACACATCACATTCACACACATTCATACACTAGGGTGCCAATCAACCTACCGTACATGTTTTTGGACCGGGGGAGGAAACCGGAGAACCCGGAGAAAAACCCCCTGAGGCACGGGGAGAACATGCAAACTCCACACACACATGGCCGAGACGGGAATCGAACCCGGATCCTGGCGGTGTGAGGCGAACGTGCTAACCACTAAGCCACCGTTCCCCTACAGGCCAATTAACGCTAAGCAAAAACATTCACCAAAGACAAACCAGAGATCGGACCATATAATCCAAGGCAAAAACAGGGATCCGAGCCTGGGTCAGAACTAAAGCAGGCAAGGTGGCAAGGGTTATCACAGGGAGTCTCCGGTGAGATAATCTTGTCCTGAGTTTTTACGGCCCTTATATCGGGGTGTTGTGGGAAAAAGCCCAAGCAGGCCGCCCACCCGGAAGTGTGCGTCTCAAAACCGAAGGCGGAAGTTATTCAGCGATCCTGGGAGATCCTGACACCTTCAGGGAAGCAAAGAGGCCAAACCTCCTTTGCTGAGACTGAGAGGCCACATGTTGTTTACTAAAGCTTAGAGGCCACACCTCTTTTCGTGACCTCCATCAGCATGCCTGAGAGTCCACATGTGTAACCACCAAGGCTTTGAGGACACGCCTCCCTTACTAATACTTTACAGGCCACACCTCTTGAATTAAATCGAAGAAGCCACACCTCCTGTACCAAGGCTTTGCCTCCATTGCTGAGACACAGAGAGCTCCACCTCCTCCATTAAGGGGTGTAACCCGACAACATCCTGATTTACCCCTGAGACAGAGAGAAAAATAAAACTTGTGTTTATATTGTACATGCCAAACGGATTTTTCTCAGTGTGTGTGTGTGTGTGTGTGTGTGTGTGTGTGTGTGTGTGATGGGCTGGAAAAGCAGCGTACCTCTGAGTGACCTCATCCATCAGATAGACACTCGCAGTGCTGGAGGATAGATGGCGAGGGTGACCCCGGGCTCCAGCTGGATCCTGACACACATGATGGATTTAGCGAGCATTAGCACTTGTTAGCCGAGGCGCCGTTACTCGTCCGAAACCGGGGTGATGTAATACTGTTTCACCCATGACGGGGGCAAAAAAAATAAGAAAAAACATCTCAGCCATGATTCCAGGAGAAAAATACACTGAGTGTGAAGCGGGATTGGAGCGAGGGAGCATGCAGTCTATCATTTCTGGAAGGAGGAAAGGAAAAGGAAATAAATGTACAGAATATAGAGAGATGGAGTTTAAGGGAGGTTTCATCCATCCATCACTTTCATAGATGTTTCTCAAATAAAGAGTTGAAAGCACCGGACCAGACCAAGCAGCGAAAAGAAATTATAAATCATCAGGGTACAAAATAAATGTACTTTTAAATAAATAAATGAATGAACCAACCAACCAATCAATCAATAAATCAATAAATCAACCAATCAATGAATCAGCCAACCAATCAATCAACCAATCAATAAACCAACCAAACAACCAATCAATCAATAAATCAACCAATGAATCAATAAATCAACCAATCAATCAATAAATCAATAAATCAATAAATCAACCAACCAACCAATCAATCAATCAATCAATCAATCAATCCATCAATCAATAAATAAATCAACCAATCAATCAATAAACCAACCAACCAACCAACCGACCAATCAATTAACAAATCAACCAATCAATCAAAAATCAACCAATCAATCAATAAATCAATAAATCAAGCTAATATAAACCAACCAACCAGGAGCCTGTGTCTATCTCAGGCGTCTATGGGCATTAAGGCAGGATACACCCTGGATGGAATGCCAACCCATCGCAGGGCACACACACACACACACACACACACACACACACACACACACACACACACACACACACACACACACACACACACACACACACACACACACACACACACACACATTCATACACTAGGGACAATTTTCCAAGGTGCCAATCAACCTACCGTGCATGTTTTTGGACCGGGAGGGGGGAGGAAACCGGAGAACCCGGAGAAAAACCCCCTGAGGCACGGGGAAGAACATGCACAAACTCCACACACACACATGGCCGAGACGGGAATCGAACCCGGACCCTGGCGGTGTGAGGCGAACGTGCTAACCACTACGCCACCGTGCCCCCCTGTTAGGATATATATATATATATAATTAATACAGCAACCATTTCCGTTTGATTATTTGTAATTATTTGTAATAAATAAATATAAATGAGGGCAAAATTAAAACCTTATAAAAAACACCAACACAGATTTATTTAAATAAACTATATAGATAATTATATATGTATGTATACAGATCCCCCCCCCCCTATTTAATCGAAGTGAGTTTTTCCTTTTCACAGTCGCCTCAGGTTTGCTCATCAGGGAAAAAGAACTATAGAAACGCTATATTAATTGAATAGATAATATATATATATATATATATATATATATATATATATATATATATATATATATATATATATATATATATATATATATATATATATATATATATGTATATCATTATATATTATATGTGGTGTGTGTGTGTGTGTACAACTTACGAAAGAGATACATTCCAAGACATTTTGTATCGTAGTATTTATTTGTGGCATTCGCTATTGACTTCTAACTATGTTGGTAGGATTGCACTCGATATACGGTATAAAAACGTTGTTGTTTACTGCATTCCTCAAGTTATAAAAACAATAACACATTTAAAATGAATGAACAGTGTAAAAATAAGTAAGTCACGTATACAGTAAGTGCATGGAATGTGGTGGTTAATGCCATGTGGTGGATGGTGGGAGAGGAGGTTATTATATATATATATATATATATATATAGATATATATATATATATATATATATATATATATATATATATAATATATAGTATAAATATATAATTAAATACTTAAAATTCCTTCTTTTAAAGGGACACGGTGGTTTAGTGGTTAGCACGTTCGCCTCACACCGCCAGGGATCCGGGTTCGATTCCCGTCTCGGCCATGTGTGTGTGTGTGTGTGGAGTTTGTGCATGTTCTCCCCTTGCCTCAGGGGTTTTTTTTCTCCGGGTTCTCCGGTTTCCTCCCCCAGTCCAAAAAACATGCATGGTAGGTTGGTTGGCCACCTTGGAAAAATTGTCCCTAGTGCATGAATGTGTGTGTGTGTGTGTGTGTGCCCTGCGATGGGTTGGCATTCCATCCAGGGTGTATCCTGCCTTAATGCCCATAGATGCCTGAGATAGACACAGACTCCCCGTGACCCGAGGGAAGATCGGATAACGCGGTAGGCAATGAATGAATGAATGAAATTCCTCTTATTGAATCCTGAGTGCCCACTAGGACCTTATGTGATAATCCAAACAGCATTATAATAACTGTAAAGTGTACCTCTTCCAGAAACACTTAAACTAGCACCTTTTGGTATTATTTTTGTTTGTTTGTTTGTTTGTTTGGTTTTTGTTTCTTAAGTCTGTAACCGATCAAACCGGCGTTAATTTATTCGTCCATGGAGACTTTGTGGTACGTCTCTCTGGATAAGAGCTTCTGCTAGCTGCTGTAACATTCGTTATGCGCTGCATCACTCAGTAACGTCCTGTAACACCTGATACGGTTACAAAGGTTAAAGGTTACAAAGATAATTACAAATGAAAAGTGATCCGTTACAGTTACTGAGAAAAAAAAAAAAAACAACAACGTGTAATTAAATTAAATCACATGTTGAACAACCCTGCCCAATCATATTCCTGACTCCGCCCCCTCCCACAACAATTTGACCCTGTTGCAGCTCAATTTCGAAAACATAAACCCGCCTTTTCCAGAGCGCCACCTAGTGGACAAATGAGTAAGCAATCAAAAAGTAATCAAACGTAATCCGTTACTTTTATAAAGTCATTGAAAACTTGAAAACACTAATTATTACATTTTGACCATTTATAATCCAAAAGAAAGTGGTTAGCACGTTCGCCTCACACCGCCAGGGTCCGGGTTCGATTCCCGTCTCAGTCATGTGTGTGTGGAGTTTGGGCATGTTCTCCCCGTGTCTCAGGGGGTTTTTCTCCGGGTTCTCCGGTTTCCTCCCCCGGTCCAAAAACATGCACGGTAGGTTGGATTGGCACCTTGGAAAAATTGTCCCTAGTGTATGTGAATGTGTGTGTGTGTGTGTGTGTGTGTGTGTGTGTGTGTCCGGCGATGGGTTGGCATTCCATCCAGGGTGTATCCTGCCTTAATGCCCATAGACGCCTGAGATAGACACAGACTCCCCGTGACCCGAGGGAAGATCGGATAAATAATAAAGCGCTAGAGAAGATGAAGATGAATGAATGAATGAATAATCCAAAATAACCTCCCCAGCACTGCTCATTGGTCCACGCTGATCTCAGAGTTCATCAATTTGAGCAAAACTAATAAACGTATCTTCTTGCCCCCACACCCACACCACACACACACACACACACACACACGCCCCCCCCCATCATCACCAAACTAGTTTAGAAATCACATTAACGATGATTGGCAGCTGCGTACGCGGTGTAAAACCTTCATATTTGCATAAATCACAAAAAAAATGGCGTGACAATTTGACATCTGCTCTCTGCAGGAGGCCTCGGGTGTAATGACTGATATTATTCAGCTTTGCAATCAGCAAAAGTTTCTCGCTTTTGTTCAAGTGTTAATAAAGGCGTCGAAGGGAAGAAAGAAGAAAAAACGAACGCTCCCCGATTCGCAAAAAGAACAAGAGTGACAGTCTCACTCCGTCACGGACATCCCTCGCTCTTCTTCTCCACTCCGGAGGGATTCGTAGCAGGAGATACATCACAGCCATTCCCTCTCCTCGTGGCATTTCTAATTTGAGCTTGTGGTTACAGGTGTCAGTCTGACGCTCCTCCATTACTCCTCCGTCCACTTCCAGAAGAAATGTCTCACGTCCAATTACAGCCGGGACATCGCCGTTCAATCCGAGGAGGAGGAGACACCAAAAAGGACACGAAGCAGGGAATCAGCTCAGAATGTTTTTGTGTCAAATTAAAGTGCAATAACGAGACACAAGTTCTCGCGCTGTTTTTGTCCCTTCTTTTTTATCCGTCACTATGGAAAGAAGGTTTGAAAACGCACAGATTTGCTTCTTCGTTTCTTTTGGTTTTCCGTCCACAACGAGACGCCGATTTCAGTTTAAACGCTGAAATGTGTGACACGTGAGGCTTTCAAAAACTACGCAACATTTTAATCACGTGACCAATTCAGCAAATTCACCCAGATCCAATCCCACTGTATATACCATATTCATTCATTCATTCATTCATCTTCTAGCGCTTTATCCGATCTTCCCTCGGGTCACGGGGAGTCTGTGTCTATCTCAGGCGTCTATGGACATTAAGGCAGGATACACCCTGGATGGAATGCCCACCCATCACACACACACACTCACACTCATTCACACACAAACACACGTTCATACACTAGGGACAATTTTCCAAGGTGCCAATCAACCTACCGTGCATGTTTTTGGACCGGGGGAGGAAACCGGAGAACCCGGAGAAAAAACCCCTGAGGCACGGGGAGAACATGCACAAACTCCACACACACATGGCCGAGACGGGAATCGAACCCGGACCCATAGATGCCTGAGATAGACACAGACTCCCCGTGACCCGAGGGAAGATCGGATAAAGCGCTAGAAGATGAAGTGAATGAACGAATGAATTAAGTTGGAACGATCATTGTTAAAAAGTCACGTCTCCGAGTGATAAAATATAGAAATATAATATTATCACTAGGTCACATGACTCCGATAATTCACACACACACACACACACACACACTATAGACTAAATACAGAAAGCCCGAGCGAGTGTGTAAGCTCTCTCCCGCACACTGAGGGATGATGGGAGTATGTTTTTTTTCCCCCTCCAGTCCCCGATCCATTGTGGACTTTCAGAGGCTCCTCGACTCCGCCATCGATTCCCTGATTAATGGCGGCCTCTGTCATCGGCGTTCCGCGGCTGCAGACATCATTTTAATGCCTGCATGATCAATAACTCCATCAAATCTCCCACGCTCAAGCAGCAGGACGCG
This sequence comes from Kryptopterus vitreolus, assembly GCA_030449085.1. Taxonomy (NCBI): domain Eukaryota; kingdom Metazoa; phylum Chordata; class Actinopteri; order Siluriformes; family Siluridae; genus Kryptopterus; species Kryptopterus vitreolus. The sequence continues at coordinate 2,278,208 of JACRUU010000002.1, forward strand.
CGCTACACAAACCCTGATACACAAACCCTTGCTACACAATCTCCACCCTACCCTCCCTCCCCCCCCCCACTCGCCAGACACTACACACTGAGTGTTAATAATAAAATATCACTACAGGAGCGATCGACTCGCCTCCAAATGTCACGCTTCCCCGACCCCCTATCCCCCCCCCCCCCCCCCCCGACCCCCCTACAGTTTATACAGATCATTTTATAAATATCTTTTTAAATGTATTTATTCGGTTACTAAATATTTATTACTATATATATATATATATATATAAGGGGCACGGTGGCGTAATGGTTAGCACGTTCGCCTCACACCGCCAGGAGTCCGGGTTCGATTCCCGTCTCGGTCATGTGTGTGTGGAGTTTGTGCATGTTCTCCCCGTGTCTCAGGGGGTTTTTCTCCGGGTTCTCCGGTTTCCTCCCCCGGTCCAAAAACATGCACGGTAGGTTGATTGGCACCTTGGAAAATTGTCCCTAGTGTATGAATGTGTGTGTGTGTGTGTGTGTGTGTGTTTGTGTGTGTTGTGTGTGTGTGTGCCCTGCGATGGGGTTGGCATTCCATCCAGGGTGTATCCTGCCTTAATGCCCATAGATGCCTGAGATAGGACACAGACTCCCCGTGACCCGAGGGAAGATCGGATTATTTATAAAGCGGTTTAGATAGAAGATGATGAATGAATGAATGAATAATATATATATATATATATATATATATATATATATATATATATATATATATATATATATATATATATATATATATAACCAAAGTATAGTTTCAAAATACAAAAGGTATTTTACTTTTATTTTATTATTTGTTTATTAATAAATGTATTAATTTATTTTTAATATATTCATCATTGAATAAATAACTATCAATTTATTTGTCATTTAAATTCACTTTAAATGTAATAAATTTGCACCGTTTTATGTTTGTTTGTTTTTTTTGACGGCCCTTTGTAGTTTTTTAAAGACATAATTTTGTATTTATTAATGATAATTATTTATTAATGTATTTAAGAATGTTAATAAAGTAACATGTATGTAAATGAGTGTTTATCTCAGGAGCGTTTATAATAAATTATAACTACAACAATTCTCAAAACCTTCACATCATTTATTCACTTCTGCTCATCACAATCAACATTTCCTCCTTTTGTAAAATAGAACAGAATTGCCTTTATTCATTTTACAGATCGATTTGTGTACTTTCATCTTATTGATTTTGTAAACAATTATCTGTTGTTTTGCACATTATCAGTTGTTTAGTACATGTTGATAAAAATGTATTATACTAGTTTCTGAACTGTGGATGTTAATGCAATGTAATGGGTTGATGGTGCTCATTTTGGTGATGATAGTGGTGTGTGGTGATTATGGTGATGGTGATGATGATGGTGATGATGTGATGGTGGTGATGATGGTGGTGATGAT
>JACRUU010000002.1:2284649-2294649 GCA_030449085.1 Kryptopterus vitreolus
TCTCTCTCGCATATCTATCTATCTATCTATCTATCTATCTATCTATCTATCTATCTATCTATCTATCTATCTATCCCTATCTCTCTCTCTCTCTCTCTCTCTCTCTCTCTCAATCTATCGATCTCTATCTATCTATCTATCTATCTATCTATCTATCTATCTAGGATCTATCTATCTATCTATCTATCTATCTCTCTCTCTCTCTCTCTCTCTCGCTCATCTATCTCCTCGCCTCTCTATCCTATCTATCTAGCTATCTATGCTATCTATATCTATCTATCTATCTATCTAGCGATCTATCTATCTAGCTATCTATCTATCTATCTATCTATCTATCTATCTCTATATCTATCTATCTATCTATCTATCTATCTATCTATCTATCTATCTATCTATCTATCTATCTATCTATTCTCTCTCTCTCTATCTATCTATCTATCTATCTATCTATCTATCTATCTATCTATCTATCTATCTATCTATCTATCTTTCCCGCTCTCTCTCTATCGCTCTCTCTCAGTTTATCTACCTATCTATCTATCTATCTATCTATCTATCTATCTATCTATCTATCTATCTATCTATCTATCTATCTATCTCTCTATCTCTCTCTCTCTCTCTCTCTCTCTCTCTCTCGCGGCTCGGAGCGAGCTTATCTATCTATCTATCTATCTATCTATCTATCTATCTATCTATCTATCTATCTATCTAGGATCTATCTATCTATTCTATCTATCTATCTCTCTCTCTCTCTCTCTCTCTCTCATCTGTCTATCTATCTATCTATCTATCTATCTATCTATCTATCTATCTATCTATCTATCTATCTATCTATCGATCATCTCTCTATCTATTAGAGTCATCTACGATCTATATCTATCTATCTGAATCTTTCTCTCTCTCTCTCTCTCTCTTCTCTGTTTTCTATCTATCTATCTATCATATCTATCTATCTATCTATCTATCTATCTATCTATCTATCTATCTATCTATCTATCTATCTATCTATCTATCTATATCTATCTATCATATCGATCTATCTATCATCTCTATTATCTACTCTCTCTCTCTCTCGTCTCTTCCTTCTCACCTACGCATATCTATCTATCTATCTTCTATCTATCTATCTATCTATTTTTCTATCTATCTATCTATCTTTCTTTTACCATCTATCTATCTATCTATCTATCTATCTATCTATCGCTTTCTATCTATCTATCTATCTATATCTATCTATCTATCTATCTATCTATCTATCTATCTATCTATCTATCTATCTATCTATCTATCTCTCTCTCTCTCCTATCTATCGTCTATCTATCCATCTATCATCTATCTATCTATCTATCTATCTATCTCATCTATCTATATATCTAATATCTCTCTCTCTCTTGTATATCTATCTATCTATCTATCTATTCTCTATCTCTCTCTCTATTCTATCTATCTATCTGTGATCTATCTATCTATCTATATCTATCTATCTATCTATCTATCTATCTATCTATCTATCTATCTATCTATCTATCTATCTATCTATCTATCTATCTATCTATCTATCTATCTATCTATCTATCTATCTATCTCTCTCTCTCTCTTGCTATCTATCTATCTATCTATCTATTATATATCTATCTATCTATCTATCTGTTATCCATCTATCTATCTATCTATCATCTATTATCTATCTATCTATCTATCTATCTATCTATCTATTCTCTCTGTCTCTCTATCTATTTCTCTCTCATTCACTCTCTATATATCTTTCTACTAACTGAATATGCAGCAATCATCAGTCATCAGTAATCGATCCCTCTATCCTTCTATCCATTTAACTCTCTGCACTTTTGTCTCTCCGTTCCTCTGTTGCTTTACCGACAGTCTCTCCCCTGCCAGAAAACAATGAAAAGTAAATAAAAATAGAGACGGGAAGGAAACAGAATAAAGCAGAAAGAAAAGAAGGAGAGAATACATTTTTAGAAAGAATGAATGTGAATTGTGGAAAACAAGGAGCAGGAAAGAGAAGAAATGCTAATGAGAGAAGAATGAAGAGAGACAGAGAAAGTCTGTGAGAGAAAAAAGGGAGAGAGAGAGGGAACAAAAAGGACGAATGAAAGAAAAAGAAAGCGAGACACACACCCCGAACTGGAGACGGAGGGATGGAGCGAGGGAAACGAGATCACTGGTATAAATTGATGTGTGTGGCACCAGGCGGGTGAAGGACCCACATCGATCAGTGTGTATCGATAACTCATACACACACACAGACACACACACACACACACACACACACACACACACACACACACACACACACACACACACTAACAGACTCCCTAAAAGAGTGTCAGCATCACTTGTTCTCTCTGAACACAAATGATCCACTCAACTGCACTGTCTGGTTTGGGACACGCCCTTAGTAGACCAATCATGCCCTTGTACACTATATAGGGTATAGCATGACCCATTTGAGACACACTCATAGTACAAAAAAGACATACCATGTACCTTTGGACAGACACCAACAATGGACCAATTTCAATGCCTATATAGGGACAGATTCCAGGGTTACCTCTGAGTCTCTCAGCCCCATCTCATACCTGCCTCAGTACGTCTCAGCACCCATCTCATCACCTGCCTCAGTACGTCTCAGCACCCATCTCATCACCTGCCTCAGTACGTCTGCACCCATCTCATCACCTGCCTCAGTACGTCTCAGTTCTCACCCATCAGTCATCACCTGCCTCAGTAGTCTCCATTCCCATCTCATCACCTGCCTCAGTATGTCTCTCAGTACCCATCTCATCACCTGCCTCAGTACGCTCACACCTCTCAGTCTCTCAGTCCCCATCTCATCACCTGCCTCAGTATGTCTCTCAGTACCCGTCTCATCAGTCACCTGCCTCACGTCTCTCAGTACCCATCTCATCACCTGCCTCAGTATGTCTCTCAGTCCCCATCTCATCACCTGCCTCAGTATGTCTCTCAGTACCCATCTCATCACCTGCCTCAGCACGTCTCTCAGTACCCGTCTCATCACATGCCTCAGTACGTCTCTCAGTACCCGTCTCATCACATGCCTCAGTACGTCTCTCAGTACCCGTCTCATCACATGCCTCAGTACGTCTCTCAGTACCCATCTCATCACCTGCCTCAGTACGTCTCTCAGTACCCATCTCATCACCTGCCTCAGTACGTCTCTCATCTCATCACCTGCCTCAGTATGTCTCTCATCACCTTGCCTCAGTATGTCTCTCAGTCCCCATCTCATAACTTGCCTCAGTATGTCTCTCAGTACCCATCTCATCACCTGCCTCAGTACGTCTCTCAGTCCCCATCTCATCACCTGCCTCAGTAAGTCTCTCAGTACCCGTCTCATCACCTGCCTCAGTACGTCTCTCAGTACCCATCTCATCACCTGCCTCAGTACGTCTCTCAGTACCCGTCTCATCACCTGCCTCAGTACGTCTCTCAATACCCGTCTCTCACCGTCCTCTGTACGTCTCTCAGTCCCCATCTCATCACCTGCCTCAGTAAGTCTCTCAGTACCCGTCTCATCACCTGCCTCAGCACGTCTCTCAGTACCCGTCTCATCACATGCCTCAGTACGTCTCTCAGTACCCGTCTCATCACATGCCTCAGTACGTCTCTCAGTACCCGTCTCATCACATGCCTCAGTACGTCTCTCAGTACCCGTCTCATCACATGCCTCAGTACGTCTCTCAGTACCCGTCTCATCACCTGCCTCAGTACGTCTCTCAGTACCCGTCTCATCACATGCCTCAGTACGTCTCTCAGTACCCGTCTCATCACATGCCTCAGTACGTCTCTCAGTACCCGTCTCATCACCTGCCTCAGTACGTCTCTCAGTCCCCATCTCATCACTTGCCTCAGTATGTCTCTCAGTCCCAATCTCATCACCTGCCTCAGTATGTCTCTCAGTCCCCATCTCATCACCTGCCTCAGTACGTCTCTCAGTACCCAGTATCTCATCACCTGCCTCAGTACGTCTCTCAGTACCCATCTCATCACCTGCCTCAGTACGTCTCTCAGTACCCGTCTCATCACCTGCCTCAGTACGTCTCTCAGTCCCCATCTCATCACCTGCCTCAGTACGTCTCTCAGTACCCATCTCATCACCTGCCTCAGTATGTCTCTCAGTACCCGTCTCATCACCTGCCTCAGTACGTCTCTCAGTACCCGTCTCATCACCTGCCTCAGTATGTCTCTCAGTACCCATCTCATCACCTGCCTCAGTATGTCTCTCAGTACCCATCTCATCACCTGCCTCAGTACGTCTCTCAGCACCCATCTCATCACCTGCCTCAGTACGTCTCTCAGTACCCATCTCATCACATGCCTCAGTACGTCTCTCAGTCCCCATCTCATCACCTGCCTCAGTATGTCTCTCAGTCCCCATCTCATCACCTGCCTCAGTATGTCTCTCAGTCCCCATCTCATCACCTGCCTCAGTACGTCTCTCAGTCCCCATCTCATCACCTGCCTCAGTACGTCTCTCAGTCCCCATCTCATCACCTGCCTCAGTACGTCTCAGCATCCATCTCATCACCTGCCTCAGTACGTCTCTCAGTACCCATCTCATCACCTGCCTCAGTACGTCTCTCAGTACCCATCTCATCACCTGCCTCAGTACGTCTCTCAGTACCCATCTCATCACCTGCCTCAGTACGTCTCTCAGTACCCGTCTCATCACCTGCCTCAGTACGTCTCAGTACCCATCTCATCACCTGCCTCAGTACGTCTCTCAGTACCCGTCTCATCACCTGCCTCAGTACGTCTCTCAGTCCCCATCTCATCACCTGCCTCAGTACGTCTCTCAGTACCCGTCTCATCACCTGCCTCAGTACGTCTCTCAGTACCCGTCTCATCACCTGCCTCAGTACGTCTCTCAGTACCCGTCTCATCACCTGCCTCAGTACGTCTCTCAGTACCCGTCTCATCACCTGCCTTATCACCTATCTTAGTACCCGTCTCAGCATTTGTCTCACCACCTGTCTCAGTAGTTATCTCTTCACTGTCTCATCATCTGTCTCAGCACCTCTTTCAGTACCTGTCTAAACACCTGTCTCAGTGTCTGTTAGAATACCTGTCTCATAAGCTGTCTCACTATCTGTTTCAGTACCTGACTCATCATCTGTCTCACTATCTGTCTCATGACTTCATGTCTCATCACATGTCTCAGCACATGTTCCATCATCCGTCTCATCACATGTCTCAGCACATGTTTCATCATCTGTCTCATTACATGTCTCATCACCTGTCTCAGTACATATCTCATCACGTGCCTCATCACCCGTCTCTCTACCCGTCTCAGCTCCTGTCTCAGTTTTGTTCCACTCTTTTTCTCTTCATGCCTCCAGTGTGACCATTGATTTTCTTGTTTTCCTGCCTGCTGTCAGCAGCTCTTTGCAGTTTACCTCCAATGCACTACATCTTCATTACACAGTTACCAACTCAGTATTGCCTGTCTCTCTTTTCCCCTTCCTCCCTCCCTGCCTCTCTCTCTCTCTCTCTCTATCTGATCCCTTGTTCCTCTAGTCGACTCTCAGGGGTATCGGTGCTTCAGGGTTTCCAGTTAACATGCAGGCGGTTGACATTTCTAATCAGCACTTCAGAAAGATAACTGCTGATGGAGAAAAGCGAACGCAGACAGAAAGACAGACGTAGACTGTGTAGGTAGACACTGGTGTAACAGAAACACTGCATTACAGACGCACCCTGTTGATAAACAGACACTGTTTACAGCACACGACCTTATCCAGAGCGGGTTAAGGGCCTTTCTCAAGGGCCCAATAGTGGCAGCTTGGTGGTGATGGGATTTGAACCTGTGATCTTCCTGTCCAGTGCCTTAACCACCTCCCTCCCACCTCACACTACAGAGAGATGTATACATGTGACATATGATATAAACAAGACTAGAAATAGACAGTGTTTGTTAAAACGCTATAACTGCTTATATACTCTATAGCAGTGCTTATAACTGCTTAAAGACACAACAGATAGAAGAATACATTAGAGTGACAATTGTATACAGACTTATAAACTGACATAACTGACAGATGGATACATTAGACAGACACAGTTAATAACGTCAAAAAGACATGACAAACAGAAAAGCCTTTATTTGTCACAGGTATTATTAACCATCAATTCAGACAGATGGGGTCAGGAAAGAGTAAGAGTGGAAGTTGGAGCAGAGTCAGGGCGGAGTCGGAGGGGAGGCAGAACGGAGTCCAGGCGGAGTTGGAGAAGAGTATGAGTGGAGTTGGAGCAGAGTCAGGGCGGAGTCGGAGGGGAGGCAGAACGGAGTCCAGGCGGAGTTGGAGCAGAGTATGAGTGGAGTTGGAGCAGAGTCAGGGCGGAGTCGGAGGGGAGGCAGAACGGAGTCCAGGCGGAGTTGGAGCAGAGTATGAGTGGAATTGGAGCAGAGTCAGGGTGGAGTCGGAGGGGAGGCAGAACGGAGTCCAGGCGGAGTTGGAGCAGAGTATGAGTGGAGTTGGTGCAGAGTCAGGGTGGAGTCGGAGGGGAGGCAGAACGAAGTCCAGGCGGAGTTGGAGCAGAGTATGAGTGGAGTTGGAGCAGAGTCAGGGCGGAGTCGGAGGGGAGGCAGAACGGAGTCCAGGCGGAGTTGGAGCAGAGTATGAGTGGAGTTGGTGCAGAGTCAGGGCGGAGTCGGAGGGGAGGCAGAACGGAGTCCAGGCGGAGTTGGAGCAGAGTAAGAGTGGAGTTGGAGCAGAGTCAAGGCAAAAGCAGAGTGGAGTCAGAGGGGAGTCAGGGCAGAGTCAAGGAGGAGTTTCAGGGGAGTCAGAGTGGAATGGAATGGAAGCGGAGTCAGGGAGGACTCAGGGCGGAGTCGGAGGGTAGGCAGGGAGGAGTCAAGGCGGAGTGGGATGGGAGTTGGTGCAGAGTATGAGAGGAGCAGAGTCAGAGGGGAGTCAGGGAGGAGTCGGGATGGAGTCGGAGAAGAGTATGAGACGAGTTGGGGAAGATTCAGGATGGAGTAGGGCAGAATCGGAGCATAGTCAAGGGGGGAGTCAGAGTGGAGTCCGGGGAATGTCGGAGTGGAGTCAGGGGGGGTCGGAGTTGAGTCAGAGTGGAGCGGAGTCAGGGTTGAGTCTGAGTGGTCATGGCGGCATCGAAGTGGCATCAGCTCAGAATCAGAGCAGAGTCAGGGGGAGTCCGGGGGGAGTCAGTGCAGAGTCAGGAGGGCTCAGAATAGAGTGATGGGAATGTTGTAGTGGAGTTGGGGGGGGGTCAGAGTTGAGTCAGAGTGGAGCGGAGTCAGGGAGGAGTCGGGATGGAGTCAGGGCAGCGTCGAAGTGGAGTCAGGGCAGAATCAGAGCAGAGTAAGGGGGAGTCGGAGAGGAGTCAGGGCAGAGTCAAGAGGGGTCAGAATAGAGTCCGGGGGAGTCAGAGTGGAGCAGAGTCAGGGAGGAGTCGGGATGGAGTCAGGGCAGCGTCAAAGTGGAGTCAGGGCAGAATTAGAGCAGAGTAAGGGCGAGTCGGAGAGGAGTCAGGGCAGAGTCAAGAGGGGCCCGAATAGAGCCCGGGGGAGTCAGAGTGGAGCAGAGTCAGGGAGGAGTCGGGATGGAGTCAGGGCAGCGTCGAAGTGGAGTCAGGGCAGAATCAGAGCAGAGTAAGGGGGAGTCGGAGAGGAGTCAGGGCAGAGTCAAGAGGGGTCCGAATAGAGTCCGGGGGAGTCAGAGTGGAGCAGAGTCAGGGAGGAGTCTGGATGGAGTTAGGACAGACTCGGAGGGGAGTCAGGAGGGGTCAGAGTGAAGTGAGAGCAGAGCAGAGTCAGGGTGGAGTCGGAGTTTGGAGTCGGGGGGGTAGTGAATGGATGAAGTGTAACGAGTGATGGAGTTGAATCAGACCCCCCTACAAACACCCCGCCCCGCCCCCCCAAGCCCCGCCCCCCGGACGTCCGTGTGTTTGTTTCGAGGGACGCAGGATGAATTTTTGATGGCGTGCATTAAGTTTCTATAATGGCGGTGTCGTAGCGACTCGGCGTCTTCTCCATAGTCTCCTTCCCACACGCGCTGTGTGTGTCTCGGGCCGAGCGTCTTTCGCTCACAACGCACTTCATTATTTAAAGGCCCGACACATGTTTCTCTAAACAGGCTGGAACATTTGCAGTCCCGACAGAACGAGGAGAAAAAGCTGACCGGGCTAAAAACGCCACACACTTGGTTTGTTTTTGTTTTTTTTCTCCCAGGAAAGCGAGCGCAGGCAGAAATCCGGCGGTAATTACAGCGTATAAACCTCCAAACACTGCCATTAGAGTAAATCCAAGCACTCAGGGCTGACGTTAATAGCAGAAATGACGCACAGCTGTATCAATCAAACACGCGTTATAATAAGGGACGCCGGGTTAAAAGTCCCGATTTTTGTTCTGATTTACACCTTTGTGCTCGCCGCACCTGCCTGCCAATGTGGGCAATATTTTTCATTTCAGATAACAAGTAGTGTTTTTTTTTCCTCCTCAGTACAAACACGCCTGTTCACTGCAGAGTATCACCTGAGATTTCCAACATTACAGGAGAACGCAGGAACTTGCCAGATCCAAAATCTGTTCCAGTGCCGTGCTGTAAAAAAAACCCATAAAAAAAACCCATAAACCCATCTGCTGTAAAACCATTCACTAAATCTGCTGTAAAACCCATGTACTAAACCCCAGCACATCTGCTGTAAAACCCTCCATTCACTAAACCCCATGCAGATCTGCTGTAAAACCCCCATTCACTAAACCCCATGCAGATCTGCCGTAAAAAAACCCATACACTAAACCCCATGTACATCTGCTGTAAAACCCTATTCACTAAACCCCATGCAGATCTGCCATCTCTGTAAAAAAAACCCATACACTAAACCCCATGCAGATCTGCTGTAAAACCCCCATTCACTAAACCCCATGTAGATCTGCTGTAAAACCCCCATTCACTAAACCCCATGTACATCTGCTGTAAAAAAAACCCCCAATGTAAAACCCCATTCACTAAACCCCATGCAGATCTGCTGTAAAACCCCATTCACTAAACCCCATGCAGATCTGCCGTAAAAAAACCCATACACTAAACCCCATGTAGATCTGCTGTAAAACCCCCATTCACTAAACCCCATGTACATCTGCTGTAAAAAAAAACCCATAGACTAAACCCCATGCATATTTGCTGTAAAACCCCATTCACTAAACCCCATACAGATCTGCTGTAAAACCCCCCATTCACTAAACCCCATGTACATCTGCTGTAAAACCCCATTCACTAAACCCCACGCAGATCTGCTGTAAAACCCCATGCACTAAACCCCATGCAGATCTGCTATAAAACCCCATTCACTAAACCCCATGCAGATCTGCTGTAAAACCTGTAAAAAAAAACATTCACTAAACCCCATGCAGATCTGCTGTAAAACCCCCATTCACTAAACCCCATTCACTAAAACCCCATGCACATCTGCCGTAAAAACCCCAGAGCACTAAACCCCATGCAGATCTGCTGTAAAACCCCATTCACTAAACCCCATACAGATCTGCTGTAAAACCCCCCATTCACTAAACCCCATGTACATCTGCTGTAAAACCCCATGTCACTAAACCCCATGCAGATCTGCTGTAAAAACCCTAAAAAAAAAACATTCACTAAACCCCATGCAGATCTGCTATAAAACCCCATTCACTAAACCCCATGCAGATCTGCTGTAAAAAAAAAACATTACACTAAATCCCATGTAGATCTGCTGTAAAACCCCCATTCACTAAACCCCATGCACATCTGCCGTAAAAAAAAAACCCCAGAGTAAAACCCCATTCACTAAACCCCATGCATATTCTGCTGTAAAACCCCATTCACTAAACCCCATACGCAGATCTGCTGTAAAACCCCCCATTCACTAAACCCCATGTACATCTGCTGTAAAACCCCATGAACTAAACCCCACGCAGATCTGCTGTAAAAACCCCATTCACTAAACCCCATGC
>JACRUU010000002.1:2302149-2382149 GCA_030449085.1 Kryptopterus vitreolus
CTATAGACTTTCACAGATTTACACTTTAGACACACTCTGCACTATGCAGACAGTCATATACCTACACAAGACCAACACAGGCCTACGTAAGACCTTCTCAGACCCTCATAGACCTATAGGTGACCTTCTCAGACTGTCACAGACCTACCTAAGACCTACACAGACCATAACAGTCCTACATAAAACATACTCAGACCGTCACAGAGCTACATAAGACCTACACAGGGCTGTTAAAGACCTACTTAAGACCATCAATAGCCTACATTAGACCTACACAAGACCTACACAGACCATAACAAACCTACATAAGACCTAGACAGACTGTCACATATCTACACAAGACCTACACAGACCATAACAGTCCTACATAAGACATACTCAGACCGTCACAGAACTACATAAGACCTACACAGGGCCATAAAACCCTACATAAGATCTACACAGACAATCGCAGACCTACATTAGACCTACACAGACTGTCACAGATCTACATATGACCGTCTTAGACCTAAATTAGACCCACACAGACTGTCACAGACCTACATAAGACCTACACAGGGCTGCCACAGAACTACATAATACCATCTCAGACCTACATTAGACCTACACAGACAGTCACAGACCTACATAAGACCTACACAGCCCATCACAGACCGTCACATACCTACATAAGACTGTCACAGACCGTCACAGACCTACACAAGACTGTTACAGACCTTCATAAGACATACACAGACTTACATAAGACCTACACAGACCATCACATACCTATATAAGACCCACTGTACACTAAAACCTACATAAGACCATTAGAGACCTACATAAGACCTACACAGACCCTCACAGACCTATATAAGACCCACTATACATGAAGACCTACATAACACCATCACAGACCTACATAAGACCTACTCAGACCCTCACAGACCTGCATATGACATACACAGGGCTATCACAGACCTACATAAGACCCACAGTACATGAAGACTATGCAAACCTGCATAAAACTTACCAAGACATATATAAGCACTTCATAAGATCTACATAACACTAAACTAAACCACCACAGACCTATGAAGGCCTACACAGACCTAGATAAAGCCTATACACACCAACCCAGTCCTAAATACATCTAACATGGACCTACATAAGACCTACATAGGCTTACACAGGAAACAATTGTGAAAGAGATACAACAAAGCACTTATTGGGTGTCAAAAGTACGTCGTCTACTACCGAACTTCCCACGATTGCGGAAGAGAGGGTTTTTTTCCCCCCCATCAGTGTGACGGTGGTGTGCAGGTGAAGGTGGGCAGGGTGGATGAGGTGGTCCATGAAAAGCACTATTGACAGTTTGAGAGCAGAGACACGGTGTATGAAAGGTCAGCGGGGACATTCAGCCTCCAGAGACGACTTCCTGGAGACATCTGAAGCGACAGGTGCGCAATAAACACACTCTTACTGAACCCTTTTACCCAAGACTTGCGCTATATTACACTGGCTTAATGTGCCCACACACAAATACACATTGTTCACACACACACACACACACACACACACACACACACACACACACACACATCCAGACACATAATGCACAGGAAATCTGAGGCTCACTCACACTTACCCACCTGCCAGTGTGATCTCAGTGGAAATCAGAGACGGACAACAAAGAAAACACACAGGGACAAATGCAAATGTAGCTTGGTGGAAATACAGTCTCTGAACAGGAAGTGGAGAAGATGTTGAGGAAGTGTCTAACAGGTGTCCCCCCAAAATTCAGGTCCCCACAACTCACATTGCTCAACTTGTGTCTTCTCTAATTACAGTGTTTATCCATGTCCTCTCAACTAATATTGTTTGTGTCCCCACAACTCACATTGCTTATCCGTGTCCCCACAACTCATATTGTTTATCCGTCCCCACAATTCACATTGTTTATCCCTACCGCAACTCACATTGTTTATCACTGTCCCCGCAACTCCCATTGTTTATCCGTGTACCCACAACTCACATTGTTTATCCATGTCCCCACAACTCACATTGTTTATCAGTGTCAGTTCAACTTGCATTGTTAATTCCTGTCCACTTCAACTCACGTTGTTTATCCCTGTCCCCACAACTCACATTGTTTATCCCTGTCCCCACAACTCACAATGTTTATCCGTGTACCCTCAACTCACATTGTTTATCCGTGTCCCCACAACTCACAATGTTTATCCGTGTCCCCTCAACTCACATTGTTTATCCGTGTCCCCACAACTCACAATGTTTATCCGTGTACCCTCAACTCACATTGTTTATCCGTGTCCCCACTACTCATATTGTTTATCCCTGTCCCCACAACTCACATTGTTTATCCGTGTACCCACAACTCACATTGTTTATCCGTGTACCCACAACTCACATTGTTTGTCTGTGTCCCCTCAACTTGCATTGTTTATCTGTGTCCCCACAACTCATATTGTTTATCCTTGTCCCCACAATTCACATTGTTTATCCCTGTACCGTCAATTCACATTGTTTATCCCTGTCCCCACAACTCATATTGTTTATCCGTGTCCCCACAACTGACATTGTTTATCCTTGTCCCCTCAATTCACTTTGTTTATCCCTGTACCGTCACACTCCCCCCCCCTCACAATTCACAATGTTTATCCGTGTCACCACAATTCACATTGTTTATCCCTGTCCCCACAACTCACATTGTTTATCCGTGTCCCCACAACTCACATTGTTTATCCCTGTCCCCACAACTCACACTGTTTATCTGTGTCCCCTCAACTCACACTGATTATCTGTGTCCCCTCAACTCACACTGTTTATCTGCATTCCCTCAATTTCCAGTGTTTATTCATATCCCCTCAATTCACATAGTTTATCCATGTCCCCTCATCTCACACTGATTATCTGTGTCCCCTCAACTCACACTGATTATCTGAGTCCCCTCAGCGCACACTGATTATCTGTGTCCCCTCAACTCACACTGATTATCTGAGTCCCCTCAGCGCACACTGATTATCTGTGTCCCCTCAATGCACACTGTTTATCTGTGTCCCCTCAACTCACACTGTTTATCCGTGTCCCCACAATTTCCAGTGTTTATTCCTATCCCCTCAATTCACATAGTTTATCCATGTCCCCTCAACCCACACTGATTATCTGTGTCCCCTCAACTCATACTGTTTATCTGTGTCCCCACAATTTCCAGTGTTTATTCCTATCCCCTCAGTTCACATAGTTTATTCGTGTCCCCTCAATCCGTTTCCCCAACCCCAAATAGTTTATTCATGTCCCCTCAATTCGGAGTGTTTATTCATGTCCCCTCCATCCACAAAATTTTCTGTGTCAACTCAAATGTGTGTGATTAACCATGTCCTCTAAACTCTCAGTGTTTATCTGTTTATCTGATGTTGTTTATTCATGTCCTCTTAACCCCCAGTACTTATCCCTGTCCCCACCATTCAGTGTTTCCCATTCATGGGATTTATTAGTGTCCCCTCAGCTTTGAGCGTTTATCCGTGTGCTTTTAATTCAATTAAGTCCTCTCCTTACTGAGTAAAGACGGGTTTAAATCCGGCTCAGGCAGCACACTCTCACATGTGCAGATGAATCAGCTGATTTATTCTTAATCACATTAAAGATGCACATAAACCTCATGATGTGAGTAAATTACAGATAATTAATCCTGAAATCCCGCAGATTGTTTTGACTCATTTTGGAAAATGATGGAAAAAAGTTGCTAATACGTCATCAATCATACATTTCATTTTTTAAAGCCTCTTCTTTTTCTTCTGACAAGAGTACATAACATTCTGACGCTAATGAGTCCCAGAAGTGATGAGTGCTGACGATCGTACGCTGACACTCGGAGACTGATTTTAGGTTGAAGTCGTTCTGTCACTCCTGAGCTCTGATTTGAGTCCCGAGATTACAGAGAAGAGGGGCACGGTGGTGGTTTAGTGGTTAGCACGTTCGCCTCACACCACCAGGGTCCGGGTTCGATTCCCGTCTCGGCCATGTGTGTGTGGAGTTTGTGCATGTTCTCCCCGTGTCTCAGGGAGGTTTTTCTCCGGGTTCCTCCGGTTTCCTCCCCCGGTCCAAAAAAAACATGCACGGTAGGTTGATTGGCACCTTTGGAAAATTGTCCCTAGTGTGTGTGTTGTGTGTGTGTGTGTGTGTGTGTGTGTGTGTGTGTGTGTCCTGCGATGGGTTGGCATTCCATCCAGGGTGTATCCTGCCTTAATGCCCATAGACGCCTGAGATAGACACAGACTCCCCGTGACCGAGGGAAGATTGGATAAAGCGCTAGAAGATGAATGAATGAATGAATGAATGAATAGATTTAATGTAGGAAATATATACAGTTTATAAATTGTTTAGGAGATGGAAACGAGGAAATGAGTTTGTGGACACCTCACACGGATGGTCTTTATTATTGATTATGCCTCCTGTCTGATATTTATTAGATCATATATGATATAATTTCATAATATATAATAATATAATAATATTATATATTATATATGTGGATGGAGAGAGGGATAGATGGTTAGAGGAATTTATAAATATTAGTCTAAATGGATAGGTGGATGGAGGAATGGGTGGATGCAGGGATTAACAAAATATGGAGGTATGAATGAATAGAAAAGTGGAGGTACAAAAGGGTGAATATGTGGGAAGAGGAATGTAAGAATGAATGTATATGGCCCTGGGATGAGAGGATGGGTAAAGAAGTTTGGTACAGATGGATAGATGGATGGAGGTACAATTGAATGGATGGAGCTATGGATGAAAGAATGGGTGAATGGATTGATGAATGAATAAATAAAATGGATGAAGGCATAAATGGATGGATGGATAGATGGGTGAATAAATACAGTAAAAGGGATGGAGGCATATGGAATGGATGGATGGATGGATGGATGGATTGAGGTACGAAAGGGTGAATGTGTGGGAAGAGGAATGCAAGAATGGATGTATATGGCCCTGGGATGAGTGGATGGATAAAGAGTTTGGTACAGATGGATGAGTTTGGTACAGATGGATAGATGGATGGAGGTAAAATTGAATGGATGGAGCTATAGATCAAGGTGTAAATTGGTGGATGGATAGATGAATGAATAAATGAAATGGATGGTGGCATAAATGGATGAAAGAATGGATGAATGGAGGGGTGAAAGTATGCAAGGTGAATAAAAATATGGTTTTATGGATTGATGGAACAGATAAATGATTGTAAAGATTTATAGATGGATGGGTGGATGGATGCATTGATAAATGGAATAGTTACTTTAAGGAATGATAAATGGGTGGAGGAATAACTGTATGGATGAATGTATGGGTGGATGGATTTATGGATGGAGGGATGGATGGATAGACGGATGGAGGCCCAATTGAATGGATGGAGCTATGGATGAAGACATAAATGGGTGAATGGATGAATGACTAAATGAAAAGGATGGAGACATAAATGAATGAAAGAATGGATGGATAGATGGATGGATGAATGGATGGGTGGAGGGAGGGAGGGAGGCCCAATTGAATGAAGCCTACAGTAAAATGGATGGAGGCATAAATGGATGGATGGAATGGATGGATGAATAAATACAGTCAAATGATAAATGGATGAAAGAATGGATGGATGGATGTATAGATTAATAAATACAGTAAAATGGATGGAGGCATAAATGGATGAAAGAATGGATGGATGCATGGATGGATGTATAAATACAGTAAAATGGATGGAATGAATGGATGAAAGAATAGATGGATGGATGGATGGATGGATGGTGAAAGTATGGAGGGTGAATAAAATTGACTGCAAAGATTCATTTACGGATGTGGGATGGATGGATTGATGGCTGGATGAGTTGCTGAAGGAGTGATAAATGGGTGGAGGCATAATTGTATGGATGAATGTATGGGTGGCTGGATTTACGGATGGAGGGATGGATGGAGGCACAATTGAGCGGATGGAGCTATGGATGAAAGAATGGGTGGATGGATGGATGAATGGATAAATAAAATGGATGGATGGATGAATTTATGAATAGATACAGTAAAATGAATGGAGGCATAAATGGATGGATGAAGAAATGAAAGAATGGATGGATGGATGGATGGATGGGTGAAAGTATGGACGGTGAATAAAATTGACTGCAAAGCTTAATTTAAGGATGTGGGATGGATGGATTGATGGCTGGATGAGTTGCTTTAAGGAGTGATAAATGGGTGGAGGCATAAGCGTATGGAGGGATGTATTTATTTTACTGATGGATGGAAGGAGGGAAGGAGGGAAGACACTCGTCTCAGTGGTGAACGTGAGCAGCACAAGTCTTGAAGCTCCAGGATCCTTTTGTATGGATGAATGTATGGGTGGATAGATTTACGGATGGAGGGATGTATGGAGGCACAATTGAACGGATGGAGCTATGGATGAAAGAATGGGTGGATGGATAGATGAATGAATAAATAAAATGGATGGAGTCATAAATGGATGGATGGATGTATGGGGGAATAAATACAGTAAAATGGATGGAGGCATAAATGGATGGATGGATGGATGGATGGATGGATGGATGGAGACATAAATGGATGGATGGATGGCTGAATAAATACAGTAAAATGAATGGAGGATGGCTGGATGGATGGATGGATGGATGGATGATGGATGGATGGATGGATGGATGGAGACATAAGTATGGGATGGATGGATGGATGGATGGATGCATAAATGAATAAATGAATGGACAAAAATGGAGGCATATGGATGGATGGAGGTCAAATGGATGGAGATGCAATGGAGGCTGATAAATGGATGGATGGATGGAAGAATGGAGGATGAAATGGATGGAATGGAGATGGATGGATGGATGGATGGGATGGGTGAAAGTATGGACGGTGAATAAAATTGACTGCAAAGAGCTTAATGTAAGGATGTGGGATGGATGGATTGATGGCTGGATGAGTTGCTTTAAGGAGTGATAAATGGGTGGAGGCATAAGCGTATGGAGGGATGTATTTATTTTACTGATGGATGGATGGATGGAAGGAGGGAAGGAGGGAAGACACTCGTCTCAGTGGTGAACGTGAGCAGCACAAGTCTTGAAGCTCCAGGATCCTTTGGATGAATGTATGGGTGGATATGGGTGGATAGATTTACGGATGGAGGGATGTATGGAGGCACAATTGAACGGATGGAGCTATGGATGAAAGAATGGGTGGATGGATAGATGAATGAATAAATACAATGGATGGAGTCATAAATGGATGGATGGATGTATGGGGGAATAAATACAGTAAAATGGATGGAGGCATAAATGGATGGATGGTGAATAAATGGATGGATGGATTGCATGGAGGATGGAGGACATAAATGGATGGAAGGTGAATAATACAGTAAATGATGGATGGGGATGGATGGATGGATGGATGGATGGAGACATAAATGGATGGATGGATGGCTGAATAAATACAGTAAAATGAATGGAGGCATAAATGGATGGATGGATTGATGGATGGATGGATAGATAAATGATGGATGGATGGCAATAAATACAGTAAAATGAATAATGGAGGCAAAAATGGATGGATGGATTGATGGATAGATGGATGGATGGAGGCATAAATGGATGGATGAATGTATGAATAAATACAGTAAAATGAATGGAGGCATAAATGATGAAAGAATGGATGAAAGAATGGATGAAAGAATGGATGGATGGATGGATGGGTGAAAGTATGGAGGGTGAATAAAATTGACTGCATAAATGGATGGATGGATTGATGGATGGATGGATGGATGGAGACATAAATGGGTGGATGGATGGCTGAATAAATACAGTAAAATGGATGAAGGCATAAATGGATGATGATGGATAAATGTATGAATAATACATAAATGGATGAAAGAATGGATGCACACCACTGGATGATGGGCTGGATGGATGGATGGATGATACCATACAGATAAATACAGTAAAATGAATGGAGGCATAAATGGATGAAAGAATGGATGAAAGAATGGATGAAAAATGGTGGATGGATGGATGATGGGGAAGTTGAAGTATGGATGGTGAATAAAATTGACTGCAAAGCTTAATTTAAGGATGTTGGGATGGATGGATTGATGGCTGGATGAGTTGCTTTAAGGAGTGATAAATGGGTGGAGGCATAAGCGTATGGAGGGATGTATTTATTTTACTGATGGATGGATGGATGGAAGGATGGAATGGAAGGAGGGAAGGAGGGAAGACACTCGTCTCAGTGGTGAACGTGAGCAGCTTGAAGTCTTGAAGCTCCAGGATCCTTTTGTAATGGAAATGACTAATTGATTGAAGTGTTTTATTGCGTGTCCTGGTGTTTGGCTGATAAGTGACACGGGAGATAACGAGCGCTAATACGAGATAATCCGAGATAATGAGAGATAACGAGCACTAATACGAGATAATCCGAGATAATGAGAGATAACGAGTGATAATGAGTGAAAAGTAGCTGTCTCCTTATATTCTGCCTCCACTGATAAACATACATCTATACGAGCTGGAACACCGGCACCGCTGCCAAATTCACACATTTAAGACTTTAATTACATTATCGGCCCATACACACACACACACACACACACACACACACACACACACACACACACACACACACACACACTGCAGGCTCACACATGCCTTACACACCACTACAGAAGATCTGGCTCAGATAGCAGGCTTGTTAGAAGGAAGTGAAAAGGGATTCCAAAGTGCAGAAGATGAAAGAAGAAGAAGAAGGGATGTGTTGTCATAAAGACAAAAAAAAACGTCACACAAACACACACACACACACACACACACACACACACACACACACACACACACACACACACACTTGAAGTGAAGGTTGAAAGACAGAAACAGGTAAACAAATCGCTCTCGTTTGTCTCGAGTCATACAGGAGATTTATTCCAAATCCCCGCCATCACCATTCACTAGTGTGTGTGTGTGTGTGTGTGTGTGTGTGTGTGTGTGTGTGTGTGTGTGTAGATGGAGAGTGAGATCATTGTCAGAAGATCAGACGATAAACAGGATTAAGCTTTGCCCTGAGCAAGCGTTCACATGTTCAGACCCTCCAACCTCGTATCGATTCATCACATCCATCATCCTATAAACAGCACATGATAAAGGGATAAAAGGTACACACACACACACACACACACACACACACACACACACACACACACACACACACACACACACACACACACACACATCATCATCCACTGAGCTGGGAATAAAAGAAAACACAAGGCAGGATGATCTTCTGTTTATGTTGTTGTTTATGTGATCGATCAACAAGCCTAATTAGTCATTCATTTATTCTTTTATTTGTTTATTAAATCATTTATTTATTCCACACAAAACGCACCATTGTATTATTGTTATTTGTATATTTGTTAATTGCTATTTTTGTTTATTTGTTTCTTTGTTTGTTTACTGCATGCAAGATTTGTAATATTGTTAAATATAATATTTTATTCTATAACTTGTTTGTTAAATATACATAAACAGTACCATTAAGAATTTTAATATTGTTATTTATAATTGCTTTAATTTGTTATTATTTTTTTTCCTCATTATAATTAATCTAATTTACTTTTTTTTTTGCTGCTTTTATTCATTTGGGAGTTTTTTTGTTTGTTTGTTTGTTTTTTTGTTTTGTTTGTTTGTTTGTTTCTTGTACACAAACTGCACCACCTTTTTCATTTTTGGTTAAATTTTATTTAGTTATGTATTTGTTTGTTGATTTATTTATATGAAATAAACTTGCACTTAGAATTATTTATTTATTAAGGTTTACAAAAATAAATAAAAAAACACATTTCCCATATTTGTGTATTTATTTTTGTGGTATTATTTATTTACTATGTATTTCTTGTTTATTTATTATATACAAACTGCATGACTTATAATTCATCATCGGTTATCATCTGTTTCTTCTCAAACTCTCACGACATAATGTTGTATTTGATTGTTTACTGTTGTGATTTGTGATTGTTGTTATTACTGGTGTAGTAAACAACTGCAACCACATGTTTCGGACTTGATAAATGTTTATTGTCCATCAATGTTTATAATGTTATTGTTATTGTGAAGCGTCCTTGAGCTTGGGAATAGTGCTATACAAATGAAATGTATTTTTTATTTTATTTATTTTATTTTATTTTATTTTTATGCTATTTTATTTATTTTATTTATTTATTTATTTATTTTATTATGTTGGCATTTTTTTAAAAAATCAAATTTATGTTTTTATGTTAAATGTATGTTTTTCTCATTTATTTTGTCTTCAGTAATCCATTAATTCACTAATTTGCTAATTTATGCATATATTTACCTATTTTATTTATTTATTTATTTATTTTTTTATTTATCTAATTATATATTTATGCTTGCTTTGCTATTATTATTTGCCTCCATTATTGTGGTGATGTCATACTCAAGCTTCTGACTCTTAGCTGTGTGTGTGTGTGTGTGTGTGTGTGTGTGTGTGTGTGTGTGTGTGTGGTGTGAGAGAGAGAGTCTGACCTGTTTGAGATTCCTACCTGAACATGTTGTGTTTAGGGATAAAGGCATTTAAGTGATGATTTAATTTCCCACTCAGCAGCACTGACTACACACACACACACACACACACACACACACACACACACACACACACACACACACACACACACACACACCACACACACACACACACACACACACACACACACAGGGGAATTAGAAAAAAAACATGTGGGCTTTCGCAGATGCATACGAGCATACAACTGAATCAAATTTGCATTCATAAGTATTTATTTTCACGCACGGGTCTGGAATAAAGCATCTCAAAAGTATTGGGACACGCGATATTTTCAGCCGTATGTGGTTCTCTGTATGTGGTTCTCCGTATGTGGTTCTCCGTATGTGGTTCTCCGTATGTGGTTCTCCGTATGTGGTTCTTCTCCAAACCCTTTAAAGACACACATTTGCACGGGACACATTTTGGATGCATGAACTTCCCCCTTTGCTTAAATCAGGAAAATCAACCCTGTTCCAGCATGACAATGTAAACCCTGTGACCATGTGACTACTACAGACCTATGACTTCTGAGGCAAGGTAACGACGTGACATAAAGGTAGTATAATGCTAAACTGGTATCTATAACTTGTATTAGGTTTGTATACATTAGTCTTCACGCTCTGGTCCAACTCTATGTAAATCTCCTTAACGTATGAATAAAAGTGACTTATTATTGCCACGTAGGTTATAACAGCTATATAAATAGTTTTCAAGAGTAACAAAGGAGACCAAACACCCGCACACACACACACACACACACACACACACACACACACACACACACACACACACACACACACCTAAATAAGACCTACGTAGACCTACATTATGCCTAATCAGACCTGCATTAAACTTACATAGACCTTAATAGGGCCTACATAAGAAATACATTGACTTATAAAAGACCTGCATAAGACATACAGAGCTACATATGACTAGACCTATATAAGTACTACATAAGACTTAAATAAGACCAACACATACCTAAATAATGCATATTCAAACCTACACAAAGAAAGTGCAAACCTATATTTGACTTAGATAGACCTTAATAAGGCCTACATAAGAACTGCATAGACTTGCATATATCTTATCCAGACCAATGTGTGACTTCCAAAGACCTGTTAAAGACCTACAAATGACACACAGAGCTACATAAGACTTATGTAGACCTATATAAAATTTGAATAAGACCTAAACAGACATACACAAAGTCTATACAAACCTACATTAGACTTACATAGAACTTAATACAGCCTACATAAGAACTACATAGCCTTACATGTAGACTATATAGACCAATACATGACTTACATATCCCTACAAAAGACCTACATAACACATACAGAGCTACAAATTGCTTATGTAGACCTGTATAAGAACTACATAAGACCTAAATAAGGCAAGCCCACATAAGACTTACATAGACCTACATACGGCCTGCATAAGACCTTCACAGATGTAAATAAAGCTTTGACAGACCAACATGAGATTTACATAGACGTATAAAAGACATACAGAGCTTAATATGAGTTAAGTAGACCTCTATAATAACTCCATAAGACATACACAGACCTAAATAAGGCCAACACAGATCTACACAAAGCCTATACAAACCATTAGACTTACATGTAGACCTTAATACCGGCCTACATAAGAACTACATAGACTAACATATAGACTATACATACCGTTATGTGACTTACATAGACCTCTAAAAGACATACATACGACATACAGAGTTACCATATTGCTTAAGTCGACCTGTATAAGAACTACATAAATAAGGCAAGCGACATAAGACTTACATAGACGTACATACTGCATGCATAAGACCTTCACAGATGTAAATAAAGCTTTGACAGACCTACATAAGATTTACATAGACCTATAAAAGACATTCAGAGCTTAATATGAGTTAAGTAGACCTCTATAATAACTACATAACACATACACAGACCTACACAAAACCTACATAAGGCCTACATAGACAATACTGATGCCGTGGTGTCAGTAGGATGTGAAGGCGGATGAGTGACATCATCCAGCATAAGAAAATGAAATATTCCTGTGTTTTGATACCAGAGGCTAAAAAACACCGGAGACTCCTTTAAACGTTGCATAAACATCTCATTAGAGAAATCCTCACCTTCGCGACGTTTACACGCGTTTTAATCCGTTTATGTCGGGAGAACGGATTGGTTTTCAAACGAGCGGTTGCTGGAGAAACGATCACGTATTCCAATAAGCGCATTAATATGAACCTGTGATTCGCAGCTGCGAGTCGAGTCTAATATTAATCCTCTGTGCTTCATTTTCCCTGCCGTTTTCCAGGCGTCATGTATTGCTGTTATTAGCTTCGGGAAGCGTCCTTGGCCTTTGGAAAGGCGTCCCATAGATTAAGCCTAATTTTATCGTTAACAGTGTCTTATACACAAGTCTGATGCAAATAAGATTGCGGCGATGCCCAGGGCTAATCCCCCTCTCGGCTTTATATGGAGATGTAGAGGCCCGGTGAGGCGGCGTGGACTTGGCCCGCGTACAGAGCGACCTAATTAAAAGTCCATCAGTTCCATGCGCAAAGCCACAAAGCCACTTCTGCTGCAGCATTTGCATTCTGACGTCTTAATCACTGTAACACTTGGCAAAGCGTCCTGATTTATTCACTGAGCACAAACAAAGATGTGGTGCAAATGCAAACATTTGGAGGGAAACAGCGTGACGTAACCTTTTATCATCTTTCTTGTGTTTTCAGCCAGTCATTTATTCATTCATTAGGGTTTATTCAGAACCTAAACTGATGGTGACTGGTGATTAGTGATGGTGACTGGTGATTAGTGATAGCAGTGGTGATTAGTGGTGGTAATGATGGCCAGTGGTGGTGATTATGGTGATGATAGTGGTGATGATGAGTGTGATGATAGTCAGTGGTGATTAGTGGTGTGATAGCGGTGATAAGTGGTGATGGCCAGTGATAGTGATTAGTAGTTAATGATGGTAGTGATAGTGTGTGGCAGTAAGTGATGGTCATGATGATGGTCAGTGGTGATTAGTGATAGTGGTATTAGTGTGGTCAGTGGTGATTAGTGATAGTGGTTATAATGATGGTCAGTGGTGATTAGTGATAGTGTGATTAGTATGATCATGGGTGATAATGATGGTCGTAGTGATTAGTGAAGTGATGATGGTCAGTGGTGATTAGTAATAGTGGTGATAATGATGGCCAGTAGTGATTAGTAGTGATTAGTGATAGTGGTGATGATGATGGTCAGTGGTGATTAGTGACAGTGGTGATGATGGTCAGTGGTGATTAGTGATAGTGGTGATGATGATGGTCAGTGGTGATTAGTGATAGTGGTGATGATGATGGTAGTGGTGTGATGATGGTCAGTGTGATTAGTGATAGTGTGATGATGGTCAGTAGGATAAGTGTTGATGAGATAGTGATAGTGGTGATGATGGTGGTCAGTGATTAGTGATTAGTAGTGATAGTGGTGATAATGATGGTCAGTGGTGATTAGTGATAGTGGTGTAATAATGATGGTCAGTAGTGATTAGTGGTAGTGCAGTGGTGATTAGTGATAATGATGGTCAGTAGTGATTAGTCATAGTGGTGATGATGATGGTCAGTGGTGATTATTGATAGTGGTGATGATAATGATGATGGTGATGGTCAGTGGTGGTGTGATGGTCAGTGGTGATTAGTAACAGTGGTGTTAATGATGGTCAGTGGTGGTGATTAGTGATGGTAGTGGTGATTATAATGATGGTCATGGTCAGTGGTGATTAGTGATAGCGGTGAGTGATATGCTGATAACCCGCGTCGGTAGTGTGTGACGGTTTAGTGACAGTGGTGATGGTGATGAAGTCAGTAGTGATTAGTGTTAGTGGTGATTAGTGATATAATCATGGTCAGTGGTGATTAGTGGACAGTGGTGATGATTGGTCAGTAGGTGATTAGTGATAGTGGTGATAATGATGGTCAATGTTAATGAAGTGATTATGATAGATATTGTGTGATGATGGTGATGATGATGGTCAGTGGTGATTAGTGACAGTGGTGATAATGATGGTCAGTAGTGTAGTGGTGAGTGGTGATGATGGTGGTCAGTGGTGATTATTGATAGTGGTGATGATGATGGTCCGTAGTGCTTAGTGATAGTGGTGATGGTCAGAGGTGTGATTAGTGATAGTGTGATAGTGGTGATAATGATGGTTAGTGGTGATTAGTAATAGCGGTGTGTAATAGTGATAATGATGAGTGGCAGTAGTGATTAGTGGTAATGAGTGGTGATGATGATGGTGATTAGTGCATGGTGATTAGTAGTGGTCAGTGGTGTGATAGTGTGTAGTGATGATGGTCAGTAGTGATCAGTGATAGTGCTGATAATGATGGTCAGTGGTGATTAGTAATAGTGGTGTTAATGATGGTCAGTGGTGATTAGTGGTAGTGGTGATAATGATGGTCAGTGGTGATTAGTGATAGTGGTGATAATGATGGTCAGTGGTGATTAGTGATAGCGGTGATGATGATGTCAGTGGTGATTAGTGATAGTGGTGATAATGATGATGATGGTCAGTGGTGATTAGTGATAGTGGTGATGATGATGGTCAGTAGTGATTAGTGATAGTGGTGATGATGATGGTCAGTAGTGATTAGTGATAGTGGTGATGATGATGGTAGTGGTGATGATGATGGTCAGTGGTGATTAGTGATGGCCAGTGGGTGATGGTGGTCAGTGGTGATTAGTGATAGTGGTGATAACCATGGTCAGTGGTGATTAGTGATAGTTTTGTGGACGTTATTTTCTGTATGGCCTTGTTTTATTATGTTCTTTGGGGATTTGGGCCTCTGCAGTGTTCTTTCATCTTTGTGTTTTTTGTGCGAGTCCAGAATTGGAGGTTTAGTGTTACCGGGATTTGACCTCACAACGTTCCGGTCAGACGTCAACCATCTCAAATCCTTTCAGTTAACTAATGAAATTTAATTCAGTGCACAATCCACCGTGAAATAACATAAACAATAACACGGCTGTATTTTTGAATAGCGGTAATATCACAGATTTTTGCGGGTGTTTTTTTTGTTTGTGGTCTTGTTTATTATATGATTTTTGGATTTAGGCCTCTGCGGTGTTCTTTCATCTTCGTGTGTTTTTTTTTTCTGCACTGTGACTAACGTAGACAGTTTCTCACCCTTAAGCTGACATGGCCTACAATTTACCCACATTTTCACATCAGCGGGCTTTAGAAATGGTGGCACATCCTCACACGGACGAATCAAAAGCAAACACTTTTCACACTCCGAATGCTGTCTGGGAAACGCAGGCTACAAAATTCCAGTAAATAATTCCTTTTTAACTGTATAATAAGAGTGAGTTGGATACAGAGAGAAAAAAAAGAAGGTAGTGAAAAGAATAAGCAAAAAAAAAAACCCATAAAGGTTGTGAAAGCTCTGGAATGCAGGCTCGTCAAGGACGAGCATGTGCTGAATGGATGTCGAGCTGGAGTAAGCCATTCAGAAAGGAAGTGGCTGAGGCATGTCTCATCTGTCTAACAAGGTTTTTCACTGAGAGTGATCATACGTGATTGCTTTGGGTTTGTGTGTGATACATTCACACGTGTCACAGCACCTTATTCATGCGCCTGTGGACATTACTGACGCCAGTGAATATTTGGGAATATTTCACCACTCACTATCATTAACACCACTATCATTAACACCACCACATTAACACCACGCACATCAAACAACTCACTATCATTAACACCACTACCATTAAAACCACTATTATTACACCAATCATTCACTACCACATTAACATTAACACTACATCATTCACTATCATTAACACCACATCATTACACACTACCATTAACACCATTCACTATCATTAACACCACTATCATTAACACACTCACTATCATTAACTCCATCATTAACACCACTATCATTAACACTTCACATTATCATTAAACACTCACATCATTAACACCACTACCATTAACATCATTCACATCATTACTATCACCACTATCATTAACACCACTATAATTACCCACCCCATGGTATCATCCTCATGCCCAGTGTGTTAATCCACTGTATGCGTCCATCAATATCATTAACACCACTCAACTTTAATGGTGTTAATGGTAGTGAGTGATGTAATAAGTGGTTTTAATGGTAGTTAATGGTGGTGGTTTAATGGTAGTGGTGTTAATGGTAGTGGTGTTAATGGTAGTGGTGTTAATAATAGTGTTTTAATGGTAGTGGTGTTAATGATAGTGGTGTTAATGACAGTGAGTTGGTTATGTGTGGTGTGTGGTGTTTAATGGTGTTAATTAATGATGTTAAGTAATGTGATAGTAGTGGTGTTAATGATAGTGGTGTTAATGATAGTGAGTGGTGTTAATGATAGTGGTGTTAATGATTGTGAGTGGTGTTAACGGTATAAATGATAGTGAGTGGTGTTAATGATAGTGAATGATGTTAATGATAGTAGTGTTAATGATATTGAATGATGTTAATGATAGTGGTGTTAATGATAGTGGTGTTAATGATAGTGGTGTTAATGGTAGTGGTGTTAATAGTACCATGATGTTAAGTGATAGTGGTGTTAATGATAGTGGTGTTTAATAATGAATGAGTGGTGTTAGTGATGTTAATGATAGTGGTGTTAATGACAGTGAATGATGTTAATGGTAGTTAATGTAGTGATGTTAATGATAGTGAGTGATGTTAATGATAGTGGTTAATGTTAATGATTGTGTTAATGATAAGTGGTGTTAAGTGGTGATAGTGAGTGGTGTTAATGATAGTGGTGTTAATGATATGATGTTAATGGTTAAGTGGTGTTAATGATAGTGGTGTTAATGATATAGTGTTAATGTTAATGTTAATGTTAATGTAGTGGTGTTAATGATAGTGGTGTTAATGATAGTGGTGTTAATGATAGTGAATGTTGTTAATGATAGTGGTGTTAATGATGATGTTAATGATAGTGGTGTTAATGATAGTGAGTGGTGTTAATGATAGTGGTGTTAATGATAGTGAGTGGTGTGTGGTGTAGTAATGTTGAGATGGTGTTAATGATGTAATGAAGTGGATGTTAATGATAGTGGTGTGAATGAATGATAGTGTTAATGATGTTAATGATGGCGGTGTTAATGATAGTGGTGTTAATGATAGTGAGTGGTGTTAATGATGGATAATGGTTAATGAGTTGTGTTAATGTCCATGGTGAATGTTAATGATAGTGAGTGGGGTGTAATGATAATGTTGTTGAGTGATGATAGTGAAGTGGTGATGTAGTGTGTTAATAGA
This sequence comes from Kryptopterus vitreolus, assembly GCA_030449085.1. Classification (NCBI taxonomy): domain Eukaryota; kingdom Metazoa; phylum Chordata; class Actinopteri; order Siluriformes; family Siluridae; genus Kryptopterus; species Kryptopterus vitreolus. Next base: position 2,320,085 of record JACRUU010000002.1, read on the forward strand.
TAGTGGCGGTGTTAATGATAGTGGTGTTAATGATAGTGAGTGGTGTTAATGATAGTGGTGTTAATGATAGTGGTGTTAATGATAGTGAGTGGTGTTAATGATAGTGAGTGGTGTTAATGATAGTGAGTGGTGTTAATGATAGTGAGTGGTGTAATGAATGATGAGTGGTAGTTAATGATAGTGGTGGTGATAAGAGTAATGGTGGATGTAATGATAGTGTGATGGTGAAGTGGTGTTAATAAGTGGTGTTAATGATAGTGAGTGGTGTTAATGATAGTGAATGATGTTAATGATAGTGGTGTTAATGATAGTCAGTGATGTTACTGATAGTTAATAGCGTTATTGGTAGGATGTGGTGGTATTATTAGTTACTGGCGATGGTGATTAGTGATTATAGTGATAATCAATAAGTAGTGATAATAAAATGAGCATTTTAGACAGCAGTGATTGGGGATAGCAGATGTGGTTACTGAAGTACATCGGAACAGGAACAGACCCAGTGGTGGGTGGAAATGCATTCGGGTTCTGTTAGGTCGAGTCTATTAGTTCATGTGTTCCTCTACAGAATGAAAACTTCTGGACTCTAGTGAGTGAGCAGCTCGTCTGTACAGTGACTATTTTGACAGGTACAGTATCCACTCCGCTGCTCAGTGAAATGTGTTCCATCAAACATTTAGACCGATTCTGACGTCTTTTCTTCTAAACAAGATCCTTCTGGGGAGGGAAAGGAGAGGTCAGGTTGTCCTGCTCATGACCTGCTCTGCCGATTCACGCTGGGAAAAACAACACAGGGAGAAAGGGAAAGGGAATAAAGAGAGGCTGAGTGTGAGAGACCTACTGGACTGTTATGGCTAGACGTAAGGGAGACATTCACATTTAACATGTCTCACAATAAATGTCTAGAAATTCATACGCTACTTGCTTCGAAATTGCTTCGAAGGGAGACAAAGTTTGCATTCAAATTATGCATTTTATTATACTAGAATCTGGCAATGGTGTCATTTATGCAACTGGTCTTGCTAGTGATTAGTGATAGATGGTCAGTAGTGATTAGTGATTGTGGTGATAGTGAATACATTATTATCACCACTATTACTAATCACCACTGACCATCATTATCACCACTATTACTAATCACAACTGACCATCATTATCACCACTATCACTAATCACCACTGACCATCATTATCACCACTATTACTTATCACCAATATTACTAATCACCACTGACCATCATTAACACCACTATTACTAATCACCACTGACCATCATTATCACCACTACCACTAATCACCACTGACCATCATTATCACCACTGACCATCATTATCACCACTACCACTAATCACCACTGACCATCATTACCACCACTACCACTAATCACCACTGACCACCATTAACACCACTGACCATCATTATCACCACTACCACTAATCACCACTGACCATCATTAACACCACTACCACTAATCACCACTGACCATCATTATCACCACTATCACTAATCACTACTGACCATCATTAATCACCACTATCACTAATCACCACTGACCATCATCATCACCACTATGTCATTATCACCACTATTACTATATCCACTACACTAATCACCTACTGACCATCATTATCACCACTACCACTAATCACCACTGACCATCATTATCACCACTACCACTAATCACCACTGACCATCATTATCACCACTACCACTAATCACCACTGACCACCATTAACACCACTGACCACTAATCACCACTGACCATCATTATCACCACTATCACTAATCACTACTGACCATCATTATCACCACTATTCACTAATCACCACTGACCATCATCATCACCACTATCACCACTAATGACCACCATTATCACCACTGACCATCATTATCACCACTGACCATCATTATCACCACACCACTACCACTAATCACCACTGACCATCATTAATCACCACTACCACTAATCACCACTGACCATCATTATCACCACTAATACCACTAATCACCACTGACCATCACCATTAATCACCACTATACTCACCACTAATCACAACTGACCATCATTATCACCACTATCACTACTGACCATCATTATCACCACTACCACTAATCACCACTGACCATCATTAACACCACTACCACTAATCACCACTGACCACCATTAACACCACTACCACTAATCACCACTGACCATCATTATCACCACTACCACTAATCACCACTGACCATCATTATCACACACCACTAATCACTCACCACTGACCATCATTATCACCACTACCACTAATCACCACTGACCATCATTAACACCACTACCACTAATCACCACTGACCACCATTAACACCACTGACCACTAATCACCACTGACCATCATTATCACCACTACCACTAATCACCACTGACCATCATTAACACCACTACCACTAATCACCACTGACCATCATTATCACCACTATTACTAATCACCACTGACCATCATTATCACCACTACCACTAATCACCACTGACCATCATTAACACCACTACCACTAATCACCACTGACCATCATTATTCACACCACTACCACTAATCACCACTACCATCACCACTGACCACTACCATTAACACCACTGACCACTAATCACCACTGACCATCATTATCACCACTAATCACCACTGACCATCAATATCACCAATACCACTAATCACCACTGACCATCATTAATCACCACTATTCACACCACTAATCACACTGACCATCATTATCACCACCACTATCACTACTGACCATCATTATCACCACTACCACTAATCACCACTGACCATCATTAACACCACTACCACTAATCACCACTGACCATCATTAACACCACTACCACTAATCACCACTGACCACCATTAACACCACTACCACTAATCACCACTGACCATAACCACATCATTAACACCACTATTACTAATCACCACTGACCATCATTATCACCACTACCACTAATCACCACTGACCATCACCATTAACACCACTACCACTAATCACCACTAATCACCACTGACCATCATTAACACAACTATCACCATAGAAACCACTAATCACCACTGACCATACCATTATCACCACTACCACTAATCACCACTGACCATCATTATCACCACTACCACTAATCACCACTGACCATCATTAACACCACTACCACTAATCACCACTGACCATCATTAACACCACTGACCATCATTATCACCACTAATCACCACTGACCATCATTATCACCACTACCACTAATCACCACTGACCATCATTAACACCACTACCACTAATCACCACTGACCATCATTCATCACCACTATCACTAATCACCACTGACCATCATCATCACCACTATGACTAATCACTACTGACCATCATTATCACCACTACCACTAATCACCACTGACCATCAATAACAACACTATTACTATCACCACTGACCATCATTATCACCACTACCACTAATCACCACTGACCATCATTAACACCACTACCACTAATCACCACTGACCATCATTATCACCACTACACTAATCACCACACAATAAACTGACCATCATTATCACCACTATCACTACTGACCATCATTATCACCACTACCACTACATCACCACTGACCATCATTAACACCACTATCACTAATCACCACTGACCATCATTAACACCACTGACCATCATTATCACCCCTACCACTAATCACCACTAATCACCACTGACCATCATTATGCACTAACCACTACCACTAATCACCACTGACCATCATTATCACCACTATCTAATCCACTGACCATCATTATCACCACTACCACTAATCACCACTGACCACCATAACCCATACCATCACCACTACCACTAATACCACCACCACTACCACTAATCACCACTGACCATCATTAACACCACTGCACTAATCACTATACCACTTCCACTAATCACCACTGACCATCATTAATCACCACTACCACTACCACTAATCACCACTGACCATCATTATCACCACTACCACTAATCACCACTGACCATCATTATCACCACTACCACTAATCACCACTGACCATCATTAACACCACTACCACTAATCACCACTGACCATCATTAATCCACCCACTACCACTAATCACCACTGACCATCATTACACCACTATCACTAATCACCACTGACCATCATTATCACCACTACCACTGATCACTACTGACCATCATATCACCACTACCAGTAATCACCATTGACCATCATTAACACCACTGACCACTAATCACCACTGACCATCATTATCACCACTACCACTAATCACCACTGAGCTTCATTAACACCACTATTACTAATCACCATTGACCACTGTATGGTTTTTCCAAAGGTTATGATGCAAAAAGTGTTTTCTAATTAAAATGATGAAAAATGCACAGTACACCTTGTATTGTGTAATACACCAAATAACTTAAACAATAACATTGTTCTATTTTGGAATAGTGGTAATATCACAGATTTTTGCAGATGTTATTTTCTGAAAGACTTTGTTTATTATGTTATTTGTGGATTTGGGCCTCTGCAGTGTTTTTTGTGCTCGTACAGAATTGGAGGTTTAGTGTAACCGGGCTTTGACCTCACAACGTTCCGGTCAGACGTCAACCATCTCAAACCCTTTCAGTTGAATGACATGACAGAAACATGGATATTTTTACGCCCCAGTTATAAAGTGTGTGACATCATTTTATTACCCAAAAAAAAAAAACCCACCAGACATCAATTAGCAGTGGACCAGGAGTCAGGGACCTGTTTAAAGGACATCCATTATCAGTGTCAAGAAATTATTGTTTCCATTAGTTGGATTTATAGCTGGTGGGCTTCTTGATGATGTCATACGTTACTCCTGATCCATGTTCAGGAGCTCAAGCACTATTTACTAACATTTTAATCATATTGAGTTTCCATGAAAATCCATGAAACATGGAGAAGATGGGATGGTAGGCGCTATTGAAGAGATTTGTGCTCCGTCAGATACAGGGACATTAGTGAAGTCAAGGATGTTTGGTGAGGAGTCCTGGGTTGCAGTGAGTACATACATGAGATCTTTTACTCCAGCCAAGGTAAAATAAGGGTCTGGTTGCTGTGCACAGGTGCATTTTCATGCTGGAACTGGATCTAACCATCCTATATAATTGTGTGCCTCCAACAGATTGGGGAGGAACCGCAGTTTTGAGACCAGCGGTGTAGCGGATGCTATTGTGACCACGTACCATCTTCAGTTTCATCATATTCATGCACCATCACAAGAAATTCTTCATAAAACCACTTTTTCAGAAGCTGAAAACCAGTAACTTCTTCATGCTGGTCTTTGGAGAACGATCCACATGATCTCACGCCCTCGACTCAGGAAGACTTCCAGAAGAACACTGGGGGCTCTGCATTACTGAGGGGATAGTAGAATAGAATAGAATAGACGTTATTTGTCACATATATATTACAGCACAGTGAAATTCTTTCTTTGCATATCCCAGCTTGTTGTTGGTAGCTGGGGTCTCCAGCCATGATACGGCATCCCCTGGAGCACAGAGGGCCTTACTCAGGGACCCAAGGGCAGCAGATTGGCCATACCGGAGCTCGAACCCGGACCATCCAATCAGCAACCCATGGCCTTAGACCACACAGCCACACCCCGTCCCTAGTGTTGTGTAATGGAAGCTTCAGAAGTTAGAGTTAGTGGTTACTAGAGTTCACAGCCTTGCACAGGGCGATAGAAGAGTCTGGAGGGAAGTCAGACTGGAGCGACTGGGCGTGGTACGGAAACTCGGAGTGGACCAGGAGCCTGCGCTGTACCCCTGTTACTTCCGGGATGCAATTCAGGCTTGGGAGTCCGAAGAATGTGGTGTGGGAGAGAAAGACACGTTAGAAAATGTTCGGAAAGGATATCCTCGGTACGATATAGCGTTGGTCACTTGGTCACAATGAGCCCAGGCCTGGAGTGAAGCGAGGAGGCTGGGCTTTGATGAGGCAGTGATTGGAAGCAAGTGAGATGTGTTAGAACTCCGGGAAGTGAGAGTGTTGGAAAGGAGAGTAAGGTGTAAAGGGCGAGAGTAAGGACCCAAGAGTGGTGACTTGGCGATACCGAGGCTTGAACCCCCAAACTTCTGATCAGTAACCTCGATCAGTAGCGAGGCCCAGTGGTTAGGGTGTCACAGGTTCAAACCCGACTTCCTCCAAGATGTCACTAGTGGGCCCTTGAGCATGGCCCTTAACCCTCAAATACTCAGTTGTAAGTCGCTCTGGATAAGGGCGTCTGCCAAATGCTGTAAATGTAATTAATCTATGTATGAAACCTGAAGGTTGGGGGTTCCAAGCACCTTGACTCTGAGATACTACTCCCCCCATGTTTGGATATGTTGACCTGGGTAAATAATGAGATGTACATTAATTATAGACCTGGTTCAGGGGACTGTGCACCCACACTTAAGCACTTTTAACTACAAAATATCCACCCACATTCAGGGAAAGCACTAACCCTTTATTTGGGGACATCCACAACACAATTACCTTTTGCACCTGTTGGGCCCGAGCCCCCATACTTAAATGGTCATGAAAGCCCAAAACGCATTTTTTGAGACATTAACAGATATATATATATATATATATATATATATATATATATATATATATATGTATATATATATATATATATATATTCATTCATTCATTCATCTTCTACCGCTATATCCGATCTTCCCTCGGGTCACGGGGAGCCTGTGTCTATCTCAGGCGTCTATGGGCATTAAGGCAGGATACACCCTGGATGGAATGCCAAACCCATCGCAGGGCACACACACACACAACACACACACACACACACACACACACATTCATACACTAGGGATAATTTTTCCAAGGTGCCAATCAACCTACCGTGCATGTTTTTTTTGGACCGGGGGAGGAAACCGGAGAACCCGGAGAAAAAACCCCCTGAGGCACGGGGAGAACATGCACAAATCCACACACACATGGCCGAGATCGGGAATCGAACCCGGATCCTGGAGGTGTGAGGCGAACGTGCTAACCACTAAGCCACCGTGCCCCGCATATATATATATATATATATATATATATATATATATATATATATATATTTTTTTTTTTAATATACATTTCTTTAAATTAAACCATAGGTGGGAAAACTTTGTGGCTCAGAAGGCCTTTTAAAATTTGAGCACCAGATTCATGCATATCACACAAAAGGTATCAGTGTTAATAATCAATGTGTCACCGAGCCTGATGCGCCACCTGCTGGCAAATACAGGACAAGGTCAAAAAAATGTGGTCGTAATTATATCATTGGATTTGGACCATTCTGTAGCGATCTTCGCCGGGCCGGATTAAAGGTCCTTATGCGGCCCGTGGGCTGTAATTTGCACACCTCTGCTATAAACAGTAATAGATGTCACAAAATAATTTATAAAGTGGAAACGATTTTTGGGACCATTTCGTTCATCCGGTTTAAAAAGTTTCGTTCAAGGTCATGTGACGTAGAGAGGATTTATCTGAGTGCTCATTGGCTGCACATTACACATATACGCCCCGATATTCATGAGCAATGTATCATTATACATGATAAAGCACTCGTCCAATCCAATAACAGCGCTGTGATATTTATCCATCGGGGAAAGTAGCACTCGTTGTTGTTGTTGTTGTTTAGAGTCATGGCTCGTGTTTGTGCCTTTATTCAATGCAATAACACAAAAAGTGTTGTGTTGATTTACCCGTGACTCCAATTGGGATCCGGTGCAAACCGGTTTCCCAAATTCCACTTCTTTTGAAGAAAGACATTTACAGCATTTGGTAGACGCCCTTATCCAGAGCATCTTTGGGTGAAGGGCCTTGCTCAAGGACCCACTAGAGGCAGCTTGGTGGTGGTGGGATTTGAACTTGCGATCTTCTGGTCCAGAGTCCAATGCCTCAAGCATTAATCTACCTCCTCCCCATCTCGCCACGTCGTCTCTTGGTGTTCTAGTTCATGCACGTGAGGGTCCAAAGCTTCGGATTGATAATGCAGTGGACCTGCATCGTCATCATTCTGATTAAAATGTGGGGATCCTCCGCTTCCTCACAGATCTGTAGCTACGGCACTCTCCGTCCATCTTGCCATCTTTATTCACGTATCGTATCCCCTTTTATACAATCTCTTTATACAATATACCTCCAGCCCTTATCCCCAGTGAACCACGCCCCTTCTTAGAATGGAGGCCACTGAAACAAGACCCTTTAAGGATGTAGGTGTTGTTAACTTTTTTTTCCCCAGAGAAGACCAGGAGACTTGGACATCTTTTCAGCAGTAGTCTTTATTGCGGAAGAGCCCACACGTCAGAGCGTAGAGTCAAGTCTGATTTAGGCTCTTATTACTGTAGTTCTTATACACATGTTGGAGGCATCCCCCTCCAAGAAGAACAAAGCACTTGGGTGAAAACAAAGCATACAGGGGAAGTAGCTGTTCTGGGCCAGATCACTCCCTCCCTCCCTCTCTCCCTCAGACAGACCCCTTCATTACCATAGGGATACCAAAAGGTTCACACATTTACATTTACATTTGTGGCATTTGGCAGACGCCCTTATCCAGAGCCACTTACAACTGAGCAATTGAGGGTTAAGGGTCTTGCTCAAGGGCCCACTAGTGGCAGCTTGGTGGTGGTGGGGCTTTGAACCTGCGATCTTCTGGTCCAGAGTCCAACACCTTAACCATTCAGCCAACACCTCCCTAAGCTTAGATCTTTGATAACATCACGAGCAAAGGTTCATCCACACAGCAGAAGACTGAGTGAAACCTTGGACCTTCGTCTTATGCAAAGAAGCTTTGGGAGCTCGCACCCGCAACCAACACCCTGTTTTTACATCATCATGTCATTTATGCTGTAAATTCATTTGTCTCCTAAAGATATATAACTTGTATGTATAAGTTTACAGTACAGAAGAAAAATAAAACAACAATGTAAAAATCACATTCCTTCAGTCCGCCCTTTGATAGTTTAATAACTCTCACCAAACACCGCACACTGTCCTTCATAGGTGACACCTGTACTGGTAGATAAAGAGTACTCGGTCACCTTTTATCCTTTATCCTTTATCCTCAAAGGTAATACTCATAAATCACCTCATTCTAACTACGCCAAAACATTTCCCATCAAAGACGCCTTAAACTCCCAAACACGGCCCACGTTTTCCTTTCAATACTTATCCACGACACCGAGAGGATTCCTAACCAAACCCGTACCAAATCTCTCTCTCTCTCTCTCTCTCTTTCTCTCAGCTGGATCCCTGCCTTCCCCCGCCGAGCTCCCGACGCTAATTTAACACACCTGATCCAGCTAATCAAGGTTTTTCTCGCACATATGAATATGAGAGCGAGGTGCTTTAGATCAGATTAGGGTAGAATCCCTCCCCCAAGAAAAAAAAACCCAGACGCTGGGACTAGACACTATATGACACAAGAGGACCCTGAAGACTTTTTCATCGGCGAGATTTTTCCCCGTCCACCTCTCTCTCGCGGCGCTGCCGTGTTTTGCTAGCCCGATGGAAACAGGCCATCTGTAAACAGGAGCCGAGTCGCGAGGCGTGCAAACCCGAATGCTAATTTGCGTCGATGCTAATTTTCGAGACGTCTTGACACGTCGGGTAAAGTGTGTTAATCGTCAAAGTCACGCATGCCCAACTTACACTGGAGCGCTTTTTTTTGGCCAGAACATAGGATTAGAGGTGACTGATAATTGTTTACGCCTTTGGCTATAATGAATTTCTGTGTTCCCGTTTTTTTTTCTGTTTACGAGCGAGTGCAGCCGGGTGTTGTTTTTGAAGGAGGAGAGAAAAAAAAAACACAAATAGTAGATCCAGGCAATTCCATATTAATTAAATCATAAGGTCATACGGAAGAGGCAGACCGGATAATTGTTCTCTGGAATGACAGGGTGTTTTCCTTCACTCAGGAATACTAATATATATACATTCATTCATCTTCTACCGCTTTATCCGATCTTCCCTCGGGTCACGGGGAGTCTGTGTCTATCTCAGGCGTCTATGGGCATTAAGGCAGGATACACCCTGGATGGAATGCCAACCCATCGCAGGGCACACACTCACACATCACACACACACACACACACCACACACACTCACACACACACACACACACACACACACACACACACACACACACACACACATTCATACACTAGGGACAATTTTCCAAGGTGCCAATCAACCTACCGTGCTTGTTTTTGGACCGGGGAGGAAACCGGAGAACCCGGAGAAAAAAACCCCCTGAGGCACGGAGAGAACATGCACAAACTCCACACACACATGGCCGAGATGGGAATCGAACCCGGACCCTGGAGGTGTGAGGCGAACGTGCTAACCACTAAACCATCGTACCCCCCTACTAATATATATATATATATATATATATATATATATATATATATATATATATATATATATCTATATATATAAATAAAAACAACAGAATTAATTCCTTAACCTGTGTGTGTGTTTTTGTGTACATGTGTATATAAAAGTGTGTTTTCTTGTCACACCCCGCACACACACACACACACACCGCCAACTAACTACTGTAATCGCATCGAGCTTTTACGTAGGAGAATGGCGTGTCCCAATACTTTTGGCAATGGCGATTTGCTTGATATTTCCTCCATCCTGCATTCCGAACGTCTGGTGTTTTGTTTTGAATACGAGTATAGATTTTGCTGCACTGACCTTGTCTCCATGCAAAGCTGACCCCTCCCCCCCCCCACACACACACACCACCACCGCCCCCCCCCCCCTTCCCCCGTAGGTGTGGATTTCAACCTCTGATGTTTTTCTAATAAAGGCGACTCGCCACGTACATCCTGCTGACTCTGGCTCTGGTTTGTTTATAGAGAAAGGAATGGCGTGACCTGGCGTTCATTTGGCTTTTGGCACTGGACGGAACGGAATGACGTCCAGATGAAATGACGTCCAGATCTAGTTTTTGAGAGATCCGGACTCGGAGATTAAAAAATAAATAAATGTATAGGACTATAGGACACTCTGGTCCACCACAAATACTAGAATGGAGTCTGTGTCTATCTCAGGTGTCTATGGGCATTAAGGCAGGATACACCCTGGATGGAATGCCAACCCATCACACACACACACACACACACACACACACACATTCATACACTAGGAACAATTTTCCAAGGTGCCAATCAACCTACCGTGCATGTTTTTGGACCGGGGAAGGAAACCGGAGAACCCGGAGAAAAAACCCCCTGAAGGCACGGGGAGAACATGCACAAACTCCACACACACATGGCCGAGACGGGAATCGAACCCGGACCCTGGTATATGTGAGGCGAACATGCTAAGCACTAATTGTCCCCTTTATAACCTCATAATGTCACAATTATATTAATTAAAAAGCACATCAAGTGTCTCTAAACGTTTGTCTTTAACCTTGATGTTAAAATTGTTACTATAGAAACCATAAAGTACCACCTTTCGACCAATCAGGATCAGCCGTGTGTGTGTGTGTTTATTTTTAACACAAAAGTATAAATTACATCGAATATATAAAGTGTCTTCCAGTCTTTTATTTCCTGCATCACTTTATCAGGAGTTTGAGGGGGGAAAAAAAAACACACAAAGAGATTCGACTAGAGAGAGACACCTGCTGGTGCGTTATAACTCTCTTCACACACACCCTCACACACACAAAAACACACACACACACACACACACACACACACACACACACACACACGAGCGCGTGTGTTTATCTTTTCCGCTATGTAACCTGCAAAATATAGCCATTACCATCTGGTGGTTTTGCTGTTCATCTTGGTTCAGCCATCGATCACCTGGCGTGGGTTTTATTGACCCAGCTTGACCTTGGTAATCATCTATAGATCTGTTCTGTGATCCAGCTAATGGTTCCCTCAAGACGGGTCTTCCCTAACTTGAACACACATGCATCAGGCGAGCGAGAGAACAGACGTATGAGTGCATCGCTGTTGTCTGGTTGAAAAATGACAAGCCTGAGCAGCAAAGCAGCGATCCCATCCTCCTGCCATTAATAGAAGAGCTGGTGAGCTCCATCAAACAACCCTCCTATCACACAAACACACACACACACACACACACACACACACACACACACACACACACACACACACACACACGAAGCTTCATGCATTAACCTTTTCCATTTTTCCTCACTTTTCCCCCAGCACCCAGCACCTTTTCCCCAAAATTCCCAGGATATACCCACTGTTACCCCACTAACCCCCAATGTACCCCACTATCCAGACTCCACAAAATGATCGCTTATATATCTAATATACACTGATATCCCATAATGATTAACAGGCAAATCCAGGGTCCGGGTTCGATTCCCGTCTCGGCCATGTGTGTGTGTGGAGTTTGTGCATGTTCTCTCCCCGTGTCTCAGGGGGTTTTTTCTCCGGGTTCTCCGGTTTCCTCCCCCGGTCCAAAAACATGCACGGTAGGTTGATTGGCACCTTGGAAAATTGTCCCTAGTGTATGAATGTGTGTGTGTGTGTGTGTGTGTGTGTGTGTGTGTGGTTGGCATTCCATCCAGGGTGTATCCTGCCTTAATGCCCATAGACGCCTGAGATAGACACAGACTCCCCGTGACCCGAGGGAAGATCGGATAAAGCAGTAGAAGATGAATGAATGAATGTTTTGGTGGTCACCTGTTCTTTCTATTAAACCCCTCTCTCCTCATTCCTAGTTTTCCAGCACGGCTACTTGTATATGGAGTAGGTCCTGATCATGTGACTCTCGAATCCCAGACCCGCTCGGAAGTTCCGGGAATTCGTTCCCTCGTTTCCCTTCTGAAATACCTCTTTTTACCTCTTTTTACCTCTTTTTACCTCCATTTATACCTCTTCCAATCTATCTATCTGTCTGTCTATCTATCCATCTATCTATCTATCTATCTATCTATCTATCTATCTATCTATCTATCAACCCATTTAAAGATCTGTCCCTCCGTCCATCCATTGATCTATCACATATCTGTCTGTCTATCTATCTATCTATCTATCTATCTATCTATCTATCTATCTATCTATCTGTCTGTCTGTCTGTCTGTCTATCTATCTTTCTATATCTATCAACCCATTTATAGATCTGTCCCTCCCTCCATCCATCCATTGATCTATCTATCTATCCATATATCTATCTATCTATCTATCTATCTATCTATCTATCTATCTATCTATCTATCTATCTATCTATCTATCTATCTATCAACCCTTTTATAGATCTGTCCCTCCATCTATCTATCTATCTATCTATCTATCTATCTATCTATCTATCTATCTATCTATCTATCTATCTATCTATCTATCTATCTATCTATCAACCCATTTAAAGATCTGTCCCTCCGTCCATCCATTGATCTATCACATATCTGTCTGTCTATCTATCTATCTATCTATCTATCTATCTATCTATCTATCTGTCTGTCTGTCTGTCTGTCTATCTATCTTTCTATCTATCAACCCATTTATAGATCTGTCCCTCCCTCCATCCATCCATTGATCTATCTGTCTGTCTGTCTGTCTGTCTATCTATCTATCTATCTATCTATCTATCTATCTATCTATCTATCTATCTATCTATCTATCTGTCTGTCTGTCTGTCTATCTATCTATCTATCTATAAACACAATCCATCCATGCTGATTTGTACATACATGAAAAACCCCTATATGCGCTGAACTCCTTTTCTAACTAAAAACCGTTCCACCCTCCATCCCTATCCATTTGACCCCCACCACCCCACCCAACCCCAGCCACCCCCACCCACCACCAGACTCCCAACATGGCCGTTTGTATATCCGCGAGTTCAGGAGATCAATGTGCTTTTATTGCAGGCCCTTTTCTCCCCGACCGAAGCGTACACTCAGCTGCCCCCGATCCATATCTCTCCTGCCGTATTTACAGTAATGAAACATTTAGACGCTGCACGACAGCCATCGATTTTGTTGTGGGAGAGCGTTTCCCCCCCCCTCCCCTCTCTCTCTCTCTCTCTCTCTCTCTCTCTCTCTCTCTCTCTCTCTTGAGAGACTGACATTTGGGGAAAATGGCACAGTGTGAAAACATAATAAGTCAGTTCCTGGCTTTATTAACACCCAACTTTATTAATGAAAATCCATTTAATATTAAGATTTAACAAAATCGTCGGAACTCACAAAGTTGCGGAAACAAAAAAAACGAGCTTGGAAAAGTTTCGGAGTTGCGTATCAGTGTGTGTGTGTGTGTGTGTGTGTGTGTGTGTGTGTTTTTCTGGGGGTCTGGTTTTTTTTTGGAGGTTAAAGCTCAATTCCTGCTGCGTTATCGATCACATGGCGTCTCATGCGATGTGAGGTTGGAGAGAGTAATCTTTCCTGTCGATGGCTGCTTAAAAGACTGAAAACCTAATTAAGTTAATGATGAGCAAACAACACGCTGCTGATGTTAGATAAATAACACCGCAACCCCAACAAATAAATAATGCGCAGGGGCTACTTTTTTTTCTGTAGGTGATTTAAGTGATTCCACAAAGGCACTGCTTTAAAGCTCTGGAAATGACTATTTATATTCATTATATGGACAAACAACGGGATTTAGATCCGGGTGCATGTAAGGCTTTAAAATAGAGTTTAACAGAGTTTATGATGAGTAATGAATTCTAATGTTATGTGACATGTATATATATATATCTATATATATATATATATATATATATATATCTATATATATATATATATATATATATATATATATATATATATATATATATATATATATTATATATATATATTTATAATTATCTAATATACAATAATGATATATTTTTAAATATATATAAATCTTATTTTGTAGATGTATTATTTCTGTTTTCTGTTTTCAGGGTCTTTTTCTTTTAATGAGCGTGGATTATGTAGATTATATATATAAAATATTATAACATTATATTATTATTTGAAATGCCTATTTATATATATATATATATATATATATATATATATATCTATATATATATATATATATATATATATTATTATTTTTTTTTTTTTTTTTTTGGAAAATGAGAATTCTTTTAATGAGGGTGGATGTATATATAAATATTATGATTTTTAATATATATATATATATTATCTATATAATATCTATATATATATATATATATATATATATATATATATATGTATATATATATTTCAATTTTGTTTTGTTTTGTTTTGTTTTGTTTTGTGTTTTGGTAACATTTATTTTAATGAGAGTGGATGTATATATAAATATTATAATTTTATAAATATATTGTAAAAATACTTTTATTATGCGAGAGGAAAGGGAGTAAGAGCCAGAAAAGAGAGTCCCGTGGAACAAGAGCTCGTCCGAGGATTTTATTTTAATAATCGTATCATTTTTTTCGTAGTGAAGTTTCTGAAAGCACCTCGTTTTCCTGCAGGATCGTCCAATATTTCCTTCCTTGGTGTTTTTATTTTAGCAGTTTGTTTTGGGTTTAGTGATTCGGGGTTTCACTACAGAACCACAATCAATCAGGAGGTCGCTTCCTGATTTTCTTCCAAGGATTCGGGAATTCGGGGATTCTGAGATTCTGAGATTCTGGGATTTGGATATTCGGGGATTCGGGGATTCGGGGATTCAGATTCTGAGATTCTGAGATTCGGGATTTGGGATTCCGGGATTCCGGGATTCGGATATTCAGGGATTCGGGGATTCAGATATTCGGGGATTCAGGGATTCAGGGATTCGGGGATTCTGGGATTCTGGGATTCCAGGATTCAAAGATTCTGAGATTCTGAGATTCTGAGATTTTGGATTGATTCCAGGATTCTGATTCTGGGATTCTGGGATTCTGAGATTCTGGGATTCCGGGATTTCGGGATTCCGGGATTCGGATATTCAGGGATTCGGGGATTCCGGGATTCCGGGATTTCGGGATTCTGAGATTCTGAGATTCTGGATTCTGGGATTCCGGGATTCGGGATTCGGATATTCAGGGATTCGGGGATTCAGATATTCGGGGATTCAGGGATTCAGGGATTCGGGAATTCTGGGATTCTGGGATTCCGGGATTCCAGGATTCAAAGATTCTGAGATTCTGAGATTCTGGGATTCCGGGATTCTGGGATTCTGGGATTCTGGGATTCTGAGATTCTGGGATTCCGGGATTTCGGGATTCCGGGATTCGGATATTCGGGGATTCGGGGATTCAGGGATTCCGGGATTTCGGGATTTCGGGATTCCGGGATTCGGGGATTCGGGGATTCAGGGATTCCGGGATTCCGGGATTTCGGGATTCGGATATTCGGGGATTCAGGGATTCGGGGATTGATGGATTCTGGGATTCCAAGATTCTGAGATTATGGGATTCCAGGATTCCGTGATTCGGGGATTCTGGGATTCCGGGATTCGGGGATTCTGAGATTCTGACATTCTGGGATTCCAGGATTCCGGGATTCTGAGATTCCGGGATCCCCACGGCAGGTGTAGCACAGCAGCCCGATGTTTACCAATAGCGTTTGTACTCTTCATGTGCTTGTAGTCGATGTTCCTTGCCAAAAAACAAGCTCCAGTTTTGTCCAAAGGACTTTCACAAAACGAATAGTACCAAACATCACAATAATACAGGGATTAAGACATTTGTCCACACTTGTAAGTGGATCTGGGTGTCCTTTTTATAAATATCTTTGAGTAGTAATTGTGCGCTCCTGAAATGCTGAGTCGACAGTTTTTATTACTGGAGTTTATATTCTTTATGTTCTCATTATCCGCTATGTATGAGCAATAATGAAAAGAATGTTCTCTGCTTTAAACGCACTAGTATATAAAACCTGGTTTGGTTTCTATCCAGGACTCAGATTGGAAAACCATCGGCTGATACTGTTACTTATACATGCAGTGAGGGCCTTACTCAGGGGCCCAAATGGCAAGTGGGTGGTGCTGGCATTTGCACACCTAAGCTGAAAACTCTGTAAGTATAAGACAGTGTTTGATGTGCGACGTCGCCTCATAACACAAAACACACATCTTCCGCTCCATCCATTCACCCATTGATCTATCTATCTATCTATCTGTCTGTCTGTCTGTCTGTCTGTCTATCTATCTATCTATCTATCTATCTACCTACCTGTCTGTCTGTCTGTCTATCTATCTATCTATCTATCTATCTATCTATCTATCTATCTATCTATCTATCTATCTATCTGTCTATCTATCTATCTATCTTTCTATCGGTCCATCCGTCCATCCATCTGTCTGTCTGTCTGTCCGTCTGTCAGCCCGGATAGAGACTGAGGGCGTGTCCCGGCGCGAGACTGTGGGCGTGTCCCAGTGCGAGACTGTGGGCGTGTCCCGGCGCGAGATTGTGGGTGTGTCCCGGCGCGAGATTGTGGGTGTGTCCCGGCGCGAGATTGTGGGTGTGTCCCGGCGCAAGATTGTGGGTGTGTCCCGGCGCAAGACTGTGGGTGTGTCCCGGCGCGAGATTGTGGGTGTGTCCCGGCGCGAGATTGTGGGTGTGTCCCGGCGCGAGATTGTGGGTGTGTCCCGGCGCGAGATTGTGGGTGTGTCCCGGCGCGAGATTGTGGGTGTGTCCCGGCGCAAGACTGTGGGTTGTCCCAAGCGCAAGACTGTGGGTGTGTCCCGGCGCGAGACTGTGGGTGTGTCCCGGCGCGAGATTGTGGGTGTGTCCCGGCGCAAGACTGTGGGTGTGTCCCGGCGCAAGACTGTGGGCGTGTCCCGGCGCGAGACTGTGGGCGTGTCCCAGCGCGAGACTGTGGGTGTGTCCCGGCGCGAGACTTTGGGCATGTCCCGGCGCGCGATTGTGTCCGTGTCCCGGCGCAAGACTGTGGGTGTGTCCCGGCGCATGACTGTGGGCTCACCAAGCCGCGAGACTGTGGGCGTGTCCCGGCGCGAGACTGTGGGCGTGTCCCGGCGCGAGACTGTGGGCGTGTCCCGGCGCGAGACTGTGGGCGTGTCCCGGCGCAAGACTGTGGGTGTGTCCCGGCGCGAGACTTGTGGGCTGTGGGTGTGTCCCGGCGCGAGATTGTGTCCGTGTCCCGGCGCAAGACTGTGGGTGTGTCGCGGCGCATGACTGTGGGCTCACCAAGCCGCGAGACTGTGGGCGTGTCCCGGTGCGAGACTGTGGGCGTGTCCCGGTGCGAGACTGTGGGCGTGTCCCGGCGCGAGACTGTGGGTGTGTCCCGGCGCGAGACTTTGGGCGTGTCCTGGCACGAGTACATGATATGGAGGTCGACGTTAATGTCTACTAAACATGATAGTTCAATAGACATTATTTCTCACATGGAAAATATGTTGATATTTACTGCTTGGAAGCTTCTTTTCCTTTTTCTACACGTTAAAAGAGAGAGAGAGAGAGAGAGAGAGAGAGAGAGAGAGAAACGTCTGACCCTGTTTATCGGTTTGAGTTTTCTCCCGACACATTCCACACGGTGGTATGTAAATGTATACGTGAGCGAGCGGGGAAGACAGAGCGCGGAAGCGTCGCGGGAAGCCTAATGAGATCAGAACCCGAGATCCTGCACACGTGTACCGCGGCGCTTTCTTCCAGAGGTGGAATTAGTGGCAGCGGTGAGATCTGATTACCCGCTGTGACGGAGCGAGATGTGGAAATGACTTTTCTCCTGCATGTCATTAAAGAGGAATCGATGGCGGGAGGCCGAGGGTTATTTATCTCGGCCTGCCGGGGGCGGCCGGGTCAGCGTCGCTCCGTACCTCCGGTAATTAGCGTTTCATTCCGGACTGCGGGCCCCTAAACACTCGTCTCCGGCTCGCTTTTGGTCCCCTTTCTTTGTTTTTCTGACCCTTTCACTTTGCCCCCTCTTTTCGTTATAGCCACACTGTGACTTAATTACATCAAAATAAATTGGTGTGCTGAAGACGTACCGCAGGAGCCGCAGGAGCCGCAGGAGCCGCAGACCACACCCGGACCTCCTCTCGCTCCGACACGCTCATTATCCCCCCGGATTTTACATCTGAAGAAGGGAACTCCACTCTCGCCTTTCTCCCCCATTCCAAACATCAAATAATTATCTGACCTTCGCTGTGAGTTATAAAGGTCTTCAGCTAATAAAAGAACTGCACTTAAAGTTCAACCTGAGAAATAAAAAAGAACCTCCAAATGTCCCGACGAATTATTATTATTATTATTATTATTATTATTATTATTATTATTTTATTATTTATTCTCTGAAATATAGGTGGGGATGTCAAAAGTATTGGGTCACCTGGGTTGATGTGCTTCTTCTGTGCAAGATCACTAATCATCGCAATACATAATCATCATAATCTATCCTCTATCTATCTATCTATCAATCTATCTACTCTCTAGTCTATCTATCTATCTATCTAGTATCTATCTATCTATCTATCTATCTATCTATCTATCTCTATCTATCTATCTATCTATCTATCTATCTATCTATCTATCTATCTATCTATCTATCTATCTATCTATGCATCCTCCATCCATATATCCATATCTATCATCTATCTATATATCTATCTATCTATCTATCTATCTATCTATCTATCTATCTATCTATCTATCTATCTATCTATCTATCTGTCCATCCAACCATTTATACCTCTCCTACCTCTTCCGCATCCATCCATCCATCTATCATCTATATCCATCTATCTATCTAGCTCATCCCAATACCATCTAATCTATCTATCTATCTATCTATCTATCTATCTATCTATCTATCTATCTATCTATCTATCTATCTATCTATCTATCTATCTGTCCATCCAATCCATTTATCTATCTATCTTCCGCTCCATCCATCCATCCACCTATCTATCTATCTATCTATTTATCTATCTATCTATCTATCTATCTATCTATCCATCCATCCAACCATTTATACCTCTTCCGCTCTTCCGCTCCATCCATCCATCTATCTATATATCCATCCATCTACTATCCATCTATCTATCTATCTATCTATCTATCTATCTATCTATCTATCTATCTATCTATCTATCTATCTATCCATCCATTTCTACTCTTCTAGTACTCTCTATCTGCATCCATCCATCCATCCATCCATCCATCCATCCATCCATCTATCTATCTATCTATCTATCTATCTATCTATCTATCTATCTATCTATCTATCTATCTATCTATCTATCTATCTATCTATCCATCCAATCCATTTATACCTATCTTCTATCGCTATCTATCTATCTATCTATCTATCTATCTATCTATCTATCTATCTATCTATCTATCTATCTATCTATCCCTCTTTGCATCTACCTATCCATCCATCCAACAAACCTTCTATTTACCCATCCATTCATCCAACTATACATCTCCTTCTCAATCTATGCATCAATCCAAGGACCCATTCATACATACATCTATCTATCCATCCATTCATTCATCCATCCATCCATCCTTCCATCTAATCATTTATACATCTGCCCCTCAATCTATCCATCCATCTATCCATCCCTCCATCCTTGCATTCAACCTTTTATAACTCCTAATATTGATTTTTAAAGCAGACAATAATTTTATTCTCATTTCTCTACAAACTAATATTCATACAGTACATTGTGTACTGGACACACACACACACACACACACACACACACACACACACACACACACACACACACACACACACACACACACACACACACACACACACACACACACACACACAACACACACACACACACACACACATTAACACACATAGAGTATTACAAACTCTTTACCGAAGCACCAGATGTGTTTATATTGTTTTACTTCCCGTTTTATCAAAGTGCTGATGAATTCTGGATTCTGATTGGCCAGAAAGTGTTGATTAGTTTTGGCTGCAAATGCCATTAAATTAGAATACACAAAGTGTTTTACACTTTATGAGACATTTGAACGTTCCACTCATCCGGAATGTTCTCCGCGGTGGAATTCTGCTCAGGGATCAGCCACAACAGCAAGCCAACATCAACTATGACGAGTTTCTCAGTGTAAATCTGTTCTACATGCTGAGGGAGGATTTTACAATCAAAATAAAGTCAATAAACATTTATAGATTTGTTTGTTTAAAAGGGATTTTTTACATTAATGAAAAAAAATGTGTTACAAATTCATTTTAACAACACAAATTTGTGATTGATGTTGAATGATAAACATTTGCACTTAATTGTTTAGAATTTTGCTAAGTTTGTTTCTTTGTGTGTTATTTATTATTATTATTATTATTATTATTATTATTATTATTATTATTATTATTATTGTATAGCTGCTTTGACACAATCTCTATTGTTAAAAGCACTCTATATAAATAAAGGTGACTTGACTTGACATAAAGCCTCTTTATTTATCAATGCGCATGTAATTAGAGAATTAAACACTTATAAAATATTCATTTAAAGGATACAAGTGTGTGATAAAGCTGCAATTAATCAAGAATTAACTCATGGTAATTAATCATGATTAAATAATAATAATAATAATAATAATAATAATAATAATAATAATAATAATAATAATAATAATAATAATCACTAAAATAATTACTACATTATGTGCTTGAACCCCATTATTATAATAATAATAATATTATAATATATAATAATAATAAATAATAATAATAATAATAATAATAATAATTAATTAATTATTATTATTATTATTATTATTATTATTATTATTATTATTATATTATCATCATCAATACAAATCACTACGCTATGTGCTTGAACCCCCAAAATATAACAATAATAATAATAATAATATAATAATAATTATTATTATATTATTATTATTATTAGTAGTAGTAGTAGTAGTAGTAGTAGTAGTAGTAGTAGTAGTAGTCGTATTGTAGTATTATATCACTACAATTACTACACTACACTGTGCTTGAAACCTCTAATAATAATAATAATAATAATAAATAAAAGTTAATATTATTAATTATTATTATTGTTGTTGTTGTTATTATGAATGATATTATGATGATATGATATTATTATTATTATTATTATTATTATTAGTTTTAGTAGTAGGTTCAATCGTAATAATAATAATAATAATAATAATAATAATTAATTATTATTATTGTTGTGTTGTAATTGAATATGATTATTATTATTATTATTATTATTATTATTATTATTATTATTATTATTATTTATTATTAGCCTTTTCTTAGTATTATTATCACTACAGTTACTACGCTATGCGCTTGAACCCCCAAAATATAATAATAATAATATAATAATAATATCAACTAATAACACTAGTATGCTAATAATAATAATAATAATAATAATAATAATAATAATAATAATAATAATAATAATAATAATAAAACACTGATCAAAATAAACCCTCTGTACAATTTTTTTTCTCCCTCCGATCTTTTGTACTTCTCATTACACACACATGAGCACACGGATGGATTTCCTTCTCGGAACAGAGCGACGTTGGAAGACTCTGACGTGATTACAGGGATTAATTGGGTTGAAAGAAGCGAGTCAAGGTGCAGCGTTCAAAAGCAACGGGAAAGTGAACTCAATTTGCGAGGTGTATTGAGGCCGGCGTCTGCTCTTTATTCAAGCTGTATTATAAACGCAAACTCAATTAAATACCTCTGCCTTCATGCAGTCGTTTTCCTGATTCCAACACTCGTACCAAGAGAAATAACAAAAACGGATAAAGCCCAGAGTCAGTGAGATAGTAAAAAAAAAAACACACGTTTTCCAAAGCAGGAAATACTACACATGCTTTTCGGGGAGCACGTGGATTACCATTCACTAACACATTTGGGATGTTGTAAAAGAAACCCATAGCGATCTTATGATTCATGTCCCCCAAACGTTTGTCTGTTCATTCATTTATCTTCTAGCGCTTTATCCGATCTTCCCTCGGGTCACGGGGAGTCTGTGTCTATCTCAGGCGTCTATGTGCATTAAGGCAGGATACACCCTGGATGGAATGCCAACCCATCACACACACACACACACACACACACATTCACACACTAGGGACAATTTTCCAAGGTGCCAATCAACCCACCGTGCATGTTTTTGGACCGGGGGAGGAAACCGGAGAACCCGGAGAAAAACCCCCTGAGGCACGGGGAGAACATGCACAAACTCCACACACACATGGCCGAGACGGGAATCGAACCCGGACCCTGACGGTGTGAGGCGAACGTGCTAAACACTAAACCACCACCGTGCCCTCTGTTTGTCCATTCAGTATAAATCAATACATTCCTACATGGCAGAAGTGAATTTTCAGTAATAATATGGAACACTGGTAATAAAGCCGCCGTGACCTTTAGGACTCATCAAGTTCAGCCGTGCCGAGCTAGAAATCCAGCACCGTCTGGGAATTTCCCCATTTGTGGACATCTGAACGAGCTCATGAGTTAATTACATGGAGCACCAATCCGTGTCTCTCAGGCCTCGCAGGCCTCGCAGGAGTGGAGCTGATGAACCCTGAAGGTCATTGCTGGACTCCGGATCCCGTGACTGAGGAGATCAGTTTCTGTCCCCACCCACCGAGAAGACTGTTTACCTCCACCAGCACTGCATACTTTATTCCTCTTACACCACAGCTATCTGTTACAGTGTGCTGTTTATTACTTATTTTTTATCCATTTATAGTTACATTGCATGTTGTGGAACAAGTACATTTCTGTTCTAACTGATAATATAGAAAAAGAGATCACTAAAGTGTGTCAAAAGTGAGAAGGAAGAAAAAACAGAAAGAAAGAAAGAAAGAAAGAAAATAGAGTTCAAAGAGAGTATGAGCGATATTGAGAGAGACAAATATGGATAGAGTGAATAACAAAGGAAAAGACCATTTGATCAAAGGATTTGAGAGAGAGAGAGAGAGAGAGAGAGAAAGAGAGAGCTTCCAACCTCTTAGAACATTTCTGCCATGCAGCTCCTGTCTGTAGGCCTTGTCTTGACCATTTGGCCTAACCATGTGTCTCCTGGGTATGGCCCTGGCCTATCCATGTGGCTCCTCTGTCTGAAATTGGCCTAACCATGTGGTTCCTGGGTCTGAAATTGGCCTAACCATGTGTCTCCTGGGTATGGCCCTGGCCTATCCATGTGGCTCCTCTGTCTGAAATTGGCCTAACTATGTGGCTCCTGGGTCTGAAATTTCCCTAACCATGTGGCTCCTGGGCATGGCCCTGGCCTAAACCATGTTTCTCCTGGGGCAGACATTGGCCTAACTATGTGGCTCCTTGGTCTGAAATTAGCCTAACCATGTGGCTCCTGGGCATGGCCCTGACCTAAACCATGTGGCTCCTGGGCATGGCCCTGGCCTAAACCATGTTTCTCCTGGGGCAGACATTGGCCTAACCATGTGGCTCCTTGGTCTGAAATTGGCCTAACCATGTGGCTCCTGGGGATGGCCCTGGCCTTACCATGTGGCTCCTGGGCATGGCCCTGGCCTAAACCATGTGGCTCCTGGGCATGGCCCTGGCCTAAACCATGTGGCTCCTGGGCCTGACATTGGCCTAACCATGTGGCTCCTGAACCTGAAACCATGTGACTCCTGGGCATGGCATTGCTCTAACCATGTGGCTCCTGGGCATAGCCTTGGCCTAAACCATGTGGCTTCAGAGCCTGACCTTGGGTTCGGCCCTAAACTTGGATGTGTAGTTCCTGATCATAGCCTTGGGCCTGAATGTGTGGCTCCTTGGTGTGGCCTTGGGCCTGGCAATGTGCCTTTGAGACGGTGTTCTGCCTCTGCAATTAACAAACACCCCGGTGTGTTTCTTCCCCGCCTCGAGCCTGGAGGCTTTGGTGTCGCGAGTCATCGCGAAATCGACTCGGCCGAAGTTTCAAGGTGAGGCTGTTGTCAAGGCGTCAGGTCTCTTATTAGTTTCTGAGGCGAGCCGTCTTATTATGCATTCTGCGGGGAGCGCTCTTCTCTGAGAATTTTAATTAGTGTGACTTTAACAAAAGACAGAGGATTGTGCCATCTGCCTTCCGAACAAGGATCCCTCGCTAATTAAAACACCTCGGCCAGCGATTAGACCATAATACCTACTGAGGTGGAGGGATTTTACAACAGGGACGTGCAAATGTATACACACCGGGTCCTAAGGAGGAATCTTCTGCGATGCACGTCACGGAAAACAGCATCGCATAACACCATTACCACTAAAACACACTGTGGCTACTCGGGAATGCCAATCCCAGCTTGTTGTTGGTAGCTGCGGTCAGAGCGCGGGGTCAACCATGATATGGCTCCCCCTGGAACACAGAGGGGTTAAGGGGCTTGACTCAAGGACCCAAGGGTGGCAGCTTGGCCATAGCGGGGCTCAAACCCGGATCTTCCGATCAGCAGCCCAGCACCTTAGACCACTGAGCTACACCCCTCCCCCCTTATTTTCCATTCATTCATTCATTCATTCATTTATCTTTTACCGCTTTATCCGATCTTCCCTCGGGTCACGGGGAACCTGTGCCTATCTCAGGCGTCTATGGGCATTAAGGCAGGATACACCCTGGATGGAATGCCAACCCATCGCAGGGCACACACACACACACACACATTCACACACACACATTCACACACTAGGGACAATTTTCCAAGGTTGCCAATCAACCTACCGTGCATGTTTTTGGACCGGGGAGGAAACCGGAGAACCCGGAGAAAAACCCCCTGAGGCACGGGGAGAACATGCACAAACTCCACACACACATGGCCAAGACGGGAATCGAACCCGGAACCTGGCGGTGTGAGGCGATTGTGCTAACCACTAAACCACCGTGCCTCCCTTTTCCATTCATTTGTTCTCCAAAAACAGCAGGCACATAATTTTATTAACCCTTTATTAGAACTAGTCGGTCCAAACACAGTGTACATTCACCCACATCAGGTGACGCAGAATAGACTTCAAAATCGACTGGACCATCTACCCAGAAGAGTGGAGGTTCTTCTAAAAGCATGTGGAAACCCGACAACCACAAACAGACTTAACTGGTCCCTTTTTTGTCGCTTGTGGACACCAATTCACTCATACAGAACCACGCCCCCCAATTGAGTCATCATTAGAATATATGACAGGATTTCTGCTGTCGGCAGCACAAACGTCGCACTTCTATTACTTTTGCATTGCGGCAAGTGTGAGAGGAAAGTCACAGCTCGGCCATTTCCCCTGTGTGTGAAGGGTTACGATGGGTCAGTGTTTAATCGCCTTTAAAGCGTCAGTTTGTCGGCGGAGGTACGCGGTGTTCGGGGATCTAATTCAGGGAGGTGTATAGCCCAGTGGTAAAGGTGTTGGACACTGGACCCGAAGATCATGGGTTCAAACCCCACTACCACCACTACCACCAAGCTGCCACTAGTGGGAGCCCTTGAGCAAGGCCCTTAAACTTCAATTGCTCAGTTGTAAGTGGCGTCTGCCAAATGTAAACAAGATCAGATCTCTAAGCATGTTATCCCCCATGATACTGTAAATGGTACAGTCCAAGAGGCACTCATTTGTCTTGAAAATAGTGAATGTTCTCCCTTATGTACAAACACACATGTTCAGGACACAGCTGTGACTTCCACCATGGTGCTTGTCTGTTTACCTCAGAGTATCACGGGATACATATTAATCAGATTACGTATTAAACAGAGTAAACATGTACAGTGTTGTTATATCATGTTATATCTCTGTAACAGGAGAACTTACACCCATGTAAAGTATACCTTTATGGAGCTTTCCATGGGATATCATCATGCTGGACAATGCTCCTTGTTTGCGGACTTTGCACACCTATTTAGGGTTCCGATTCTGGATATACTCGTTATAAAATGTAAATTTCATATTCCTCATATCAATTACTGGGTGCAACCTGCCAACCTGCCGGGACCTTCTCTGCCAGGACCTTATGTGACAATCTAAACAACATTTTAAAAGAAAATATGTGCTTATACTTTGTAAAAACAGAAGACAAGGAGAAATAAACTAATTTAGTATTGCTTTTACATGTCACATATGCATTACATATACATATACATCAAATCCCACCAAGCTGCCACTAGTGGGCCCTTGAGAAAGGCCCTTAAACCTGCACAGTTCTAAGTCACCCTGGATTTGGACGGATAAGGGCGACTGCCATAAATGTAATGTAAGCTTGGTGATACCGGGGCTCGAACCAACAACCCTCCCATCAGTAGCCCAGTGTATTAGACCACATATTTTGCAAGCAAGGTGTCACGACTAACATGACTAAGCATCGGTGGTTGGTTCATCGTTTGGAATCGATTAGAATAGGAATCATTCCTTCATCTTCTAGCGCTTTATCCGATCTTCCCTCGGGTCACGGGGAGTCTGTTTCTATCTCAGGCGTCTATGGGCATTAAGGCAGGATACACCCTGGAGAACCGGAGAACCCAGAGAAAAACCTGGAAAAACCCGAAGAAAAACACTGAGACAACAAAAACAAATGTCTCTGCTTCGTACTCTACACCTCTACCCACTAGGGTGGAAGGGGGTGGGTCTCAGTGGTTTAAGGCTCTGTGCTGCTGATCGGAAGATCCGGGTTCGAGCCCCGATATGGCCAAGCTGCCGCCCTTGAGCAAGACCCTTAACCATCTGTGCTCCAGGGGGCGCCGTATCATGGCTATGACCCTGCGCTCTGACCCCCAACTACCAACATCAAGCTGGGATATGCGAAGAAATAATTATGTATATATGACAAATAAAGGCTATTCGTTTCTACACTGCAAACATACTATATTATGTTATATTATTGTTTTTTACTATATAGCCTAGAGGGGGCACGGTGGCGTAGGGGTTAGCACGTTCGCCTCACACCACCAGGGTCCGGGTTCGATTCCCGTCTCGGCCATGTGTGTGTGGAGTTTGTGCATGTTCTCCCCGTGCCTCAGGGGGTTTTTCTCCGGGTTCTCCGGTTTCCTCCCGGTACAAAAACATGTACGGTAGGTTGATTGGCACCTTGGAAAATTGTCCCTAGTGTATGAATGTGTGTGTGTGTGTGTGTGTGTGTGTGTGTGTGTGTCCTGTGATGTGTTGGCATTCCATCCAGGGTGTATCCTGCCTTAATGCCCATAGACGCCTGAGATAGACACAGACTCCCCGTGACCCGAGAAGATCGGATAAAGCGCTAGAAGATGAATGAATGAATGAATGAATGAAACCAAGAATAAACAGATTAACAGCCAGGAAGTATCTTGCGGATTATTATTGCTTTTACTATTCTATGTCCGGCTTTCTATTAAAATGGTATTATATCTGATCGTATTTCATCCTGTACATGTGAATGTGTGGAGGACGAGGGAGGAAGTCTGCAGGAGCCAAATCGGGATGAGTATGGTGGGTGAGGAGGTGCCGTCATGTGGATCGTTCAATTCCGATTCTGTGCAGGAATAATAAAAGTTTTCACGTTGAAAGTGGGAAAATCCGACTCGGAATTGTTTGTCGTGATCTACGATTTGTTTTTTTCACCGGGGTGGTGTAGATGAGCGGTTAAGGCACTGGGTTACCGATCAGAAGGTCGGGGGGGGGGGGTTCGAGCAGCTCTTGGGTCCTTCAGCGAGGCCCTTAACCTTCTGTGCTTGGATATGCAAAGAGACTGCT
The DNA here is from genome assembly GCA_030449085.1 of Kryptopterus vitreolus. Classification (NCBI taxonomy): domain Eukaryota; kingdom Metazoa; phylum Chordata; class Actinopteri; order Siluriformes; family Siluridae; genus Kryptopterus; species Kryptopterus vitreolus. Next base: position 2,348,748 of record JACRUU010000002.1, read on the forward strand.
TTAATGTATATGTGAGAAATAAAGGCGATTCTATTCTTTTCTCCAGAAGACGAGGAGAGATCAGGGAAGACACTTCAATGAGCGCAACCCACTAAAATGTCAAAACCGTGCGGCAACCGATGATCATCAGAGGACACTCCGCATGATCGCACCTCCTCACCTACCCTACTCACCAGATTTGGCTCCTGCACACTTCGCCCTCTTCCAAGATCCGGCACGCAAAAAAAAAAAAAAATAGCAAAAAAACGTCCCTTACTGGAAGCTCTAAAAACAAAGGTGGTCATTGGTTCAAATCCACTATGACATTTACACTATGACATTTACACATTTGGTAGGTGGCATTTAACAGGTGGTTTGGTTCAAATCCCACTATGACATTTACAGCATTTGGCAGACGTCCCTTACTGGAAGCTCTAAGTAATGACATTAAGGTGGTCATTGGTTCAAATCCCACTATGACATTTACAGCATTTGGTAGCATTTAACATTAAGGTGGTCAGGTGGTCATTGGTTAAGCATTGGTCCCACTATGACATTTACAGCATTTGGTAGCATAAGATGGTCATAAGGTGGTCATTGGTTCAAATCCCACTATGACATTTACAGCATTTGGCAGACGTCCCTTATTGGAAGCTGTAAGTAATGACATTAAGGTGGTCATTGGTTCAAATTCCCACTATGACATAACATTAGGTGGTCATTGGTTCAAATCCCACTATTGATATTTGTTCAGAATCCCACTTGTTAGCATTTGACATATTAAGGTGGTCAGTGGTTCAAATCCCACTATGACATTTACAGCATTTGGCAGACGTCCCTTACTGGAAGCTCTAAGTAATGACATTAAGGTGGTCATTGGTTCAAAGTTCACACTCCCACTATGGCCATTGGTACATTTGGTAAATCCATTAACATTAAGGTGGTCATTGGTTCAAATATCCCACTATGACATTTACAGCATTTGGTAGACGTCCCTTACTGGAAGCTCTAACTAATGACATTAGGTGGTCATTGGTTCAAATCCCACTATGACATTTACAGCATTTGGTAGCATTTGACATTAAGGTGGTCATTGGTTCAAATCCCACTATGACATTTACAGCATTTGGCAGCATTTGACATTAAGGTGGTCATTGGTTCAAATCCCACTATGACATTTACAGCATTTGGCAGACGTCCCTTACTGGAAGCTCTAAGTAATGACATTAAGGTGGTCATTGGTTCAAATCCCACTATGACATTTACAGCATTTGGTAGCATTTAACATTAATGGTGGTCATTGTTCAGAGATTTACTCTAAGCTAATGACATTAGGTGGTCATTGGTTCAAATCCCACTATGACACATTTTACAGCACATTTACAGCAGGTGGTCATTGTTTCAAATCCCACTATGGACATTTACAGCATTTGACATTACATTAAGGCATTTGGTCATTGGTTCAAATCCCACTATGACATTTACAGCATGGTAGCATTTAACATTAGGTGGTCATTGGTTCAAATCCCACTATGACATTTACAGCATTTGGTGGCAGCATTTGACATTAAGACATTTACATTTGGTGGACATTAAGGTGGTCATTGGTTCAAATCCCACTATGACATTTACAGCATTTGGACATTTACAGCATTTGACATATTAAGGTCATTGGTTCAAATCCCACTATGACATTTCAGCATTTGGTTCAAGGTGGTCATTGGTTCCCACTATGACATTTACAAGCATTTGGCAGACGTCCCTTACTGGAAGCTGTAAGTAATGACATTAAGGTGGTCATTGGTTCCCACAAATACAGCATTTGGTAGCACATTAAGGTGGTATGTTCAAATCCCACTATGACATTTACAGCATTTGGTAGCATTTAACATTAAGGTGGTCATTGGTTCAAATCCCACTATGACATTTACAGCATTTGGCAGCATTTGACATTAAGGTGGTCATTGGACATTTCCCTTACTGGAAGCTGACATTTAAGTAATGACATTAAGGTGGTCATTGGCATTTACAGCATTGGTTCAAATCCCACTATGACATTTACAGCATTTGGTAGCATTTAGGTGGTCATTGGTTCATTAACAGTAAGGTGGTCATTGGTTTAAGGCATTTGGTCATTGGTTCATTGGTTTAAATCCCACTATGACATTTACAGCACAGCATTTGACATTAGGTGGCATTGGTTTCCCACTATGACATTTACAGCTTTTGGCATTTAAGGTGGTCATTGGTTCAAATCCCACTATGACATTTACAGCATTTGGTAGCATTTAACATTAAGGTGGTCATTGGTTCAAATTTACAGCATTTGACATTAAGGTGGTCATTGGTTCAAATCCCACTATGACATTTACAGCATTTGGCAGTCCCTTACAGCTCTTTGACATTAAGGTGGTCATTGGTTCAAATCCATTTGGTAGCACTTATGGTGGTATGGTCAAATCCCATTTATGACATTTGACGCATTTACAGACAGGTGGTCCCTTGGTTTAATCCACTAGCATTTACAGCATGACATTAAGGTGGTCATTGGTTCAAATCACCACTATGACATTTGCAGCATGACATTTATGTCATTTACAGTACATTTACAGCATTTGGTAGCATTTGACATTAAGGTGGTCATTGGTTCAAATCTCACTATGACATTTACAGCATTTGGTAGCATTTGACATATTAAGGTGGTCATTGGTTCAAATCCCACTATGACAGTTACATAATTTGTTAGCATTTAACATTAAGGTAGTCATTGGTTCAAATCCCACTATGACATTTACAGCATGTGGTAGAATTTGACATATTAAGGTGGTCATTGGTTCAAAACCCACTATGACAGGTGGTCATTGGTTCAAATCCCACTATGACATTTACAGCATTTGGCAGCATTTGACATTAAGATGGTCATTGGTTCAAATCCCACTATGACATTTACAGCATTTGGCAGCATTTGACATTAAAGATGGTCATTGGTACAAATCCCAGTATGACATTTACAGCATTTGACATATTAAGATGGCCATTGGTTCAAATCCCACTATGATATTTACAGCATTTGGCATTAAGGTGGTCATTGGTTTAAATCCCACCATGACCTGTGGTCATTGGTTCAAATCCCAGTATGACATTTACAGCATTTGGCAGCATTTGACATTAAGGTGGTCATTGGTTCAAATCCCACTATGACATTTACAGCATTTGGCAGACGCCCCTTATCCAAGAGCGACTTACAACAACGAGCAATTGGTGTTAAGGGCCTTGCTCAAAGGGCCCACTAGCGACAGCTATGCGGTGGCGGGATTTGATCCTGCAATCGCCAGAGCCCCTTAACCACTGATCCCCCACCTCCCCCCACCGAAGAAATTGGGGTCATACATGAATCAGCTCCCCTGGAGCACAAACTGTTAAGGACCTTCATTTAAGTGCCCAATTGTGACATCTTGGAGATACCAGGGATTGAACCACTAACCTTCTGACCAGTAGCCCCGAACGTATCAGTGAGTATCAGTGTAGCCTTCATTCATTCATCTTCTAGCGCTTTATCCGATCTTCCCTCGGGTCACGGGGAGTCTGTGTCTATCTCAGGCGTCTATGGGCATTAAGGCAGGATACACCCTGGATGGAATGCCAACCCATCACACACACACACACACACACACACACACACACAACACACATTCATACACTAGGGACAATTTTCCAAGGTGCCAATCAACCTACCGTGCATGTTTTTGGACCGGGGGGGAAGGAAACCGGAAGAACCCGGAGAAAAACCCCTTGAGGCACGGGGAGAACATGCACAAACTCCACACACACATGGCCGAGACGGGAATCGAACCCGGACCCTGGCGGTGTGAGGCGAACGTGCTAACCACTAACGCCACCATGCCCCACTCAGTGTAGCCTTGTTAGATGCAATAATAATAATAATAATAATAATAATAATAATAATAATAATAATAATAATAATAATAATAATAATAATAAAATACAGATATTATTCAGGGGACTTTTTTTTAGCAACACCAGATCCTTTTCGGAGAAAAAAAAAACGTAATTTCCTGTTTCATTCATTACGAAGAAAAGAAAACGATGTGTGTGAAATTGTAACAGTGTTAACGGTTCTCATCTCCGCGTAGCTAACACCTCAATTAGCAAACACTTATCTCCCCACATATTGTTTTGTTTTCCGATTATCTCTGTCTAACACCACTGAATTATCTAATCACATCAGGTTCACCCTCCGCTCTCACTTCCACTCAACTCACACACACACACACACACACACACACACACACACACACACAATCCAAACGTTCTCCAAGTGCCAAAATCAGCATTCGGATTAAAGGAGGAAAAAAAAAAACCCTCAAAAAGAGAAAACAGTGTGAAAAGTGAGTAATCCCGTCGCTCTTACACAAATGACCTGTAATACGATGTCAAGAAGACGGACGGAAAGCAAAGCAGACGGCGGGCCTGAATTCCAACGCGGCGGATTATTATACGCGGCGCGTCCCCGAGGAGCTCAGGAAAGAATAGAAATGGAAAATACGATCATCTGGTGTGAATATTACTTCCCTCGGAGCCGCCGTGTTTTCCAATATGAGAAAGTGATGAGGTTAATTTAAAGCATTTACGGCCCTTTATCCAAAGCCACGCACACTTATTCCAATTATATCGCCGAGGGTTAAGGGCTGTGATCAAGGGCACAACCGGGGCACGTTTGTAGGTGCTGGGATTTGAACTCAGTATCTCCTGATTGGCTTGACATTTGCCTCGGCCAAAACAGCTTCATTCAAAGCAAGTTAAAATCGTATTTACTGTTAAAACAAATGAAGGTTGCGCTCGGGGTTTGAACTCAATACCTTCCGATTAGAAGACCAACAGTTGGTTTTCCAAAACAATTTCACAATGATCTCATTTCTACTGGGAATATGAGGTGTCTTGATCAATGATAACCACCACCCCCCATCACCAGCAGGGCCATCTTGGTGGTGGTGGGATTTGACCTCAACACCTTCTGGTTAGTAAACCAATAGCATAACCAATTACATTTTTCAAGTATGCCCTTAGTCAGAACAACCTCCAATAATCTCATTTATTCCAGGCAGGTGAGGTTATGGGTTATGTATAGTGGGGGTGAGATTTGACCTCGATACCTTCTGGTTAGTAGATCAATATCTTAAACATTTACAAAGACACCGTTATCCAAATCTGTTCATATTGATCTGATTTATTCTGTGCATTTCAGGTTAAGAGCATTTTTTCAATGGTGGCCCCCAAATTTGTCACTTTGATTCTGAGGGGATTTGAACTCAATACCTTTGGATTATTAGACCAATAGCATAACTAATTATATTTTTTGACCATGCCCTTATACAGAATGACTGACAACAATCTCATTTATTCCAGGCAGGTGAGGTTATGGGGCATGCATGGTGGTGGTGGGATTTGACCTCAATACCTTCAATACCAAATGTGTCAGTTTGATCCTGAGGGGATTGGAACTCAATACCTTTGGATTACTAGACCAACAGCATAACCAATTACATTTTTCAAAGATGCCTTTATTCAGAACGACATACAATAATCTCATTTATTCCAGGCAGGTGAGGTTATGGATCGTGCTCGGTGGTGGTGGGATTTGACCTCAATACCTTCTGGTTAGTAGACCAATATCTTAAACATTTACAAAGACACCGTTATCCAAATCTGTTCCTATTGAACTTATTTATTCTGTGCATTTGAGGTTAAGAGCCTTTCTCAATGGCGACAGTTTGATCCTGAGGGGATTGGAACTCAATACCAACAACATAACCAATTATATTTTTCTTAGATGCCTCTTATTCAGAACGACGTACAATAATTGTATTTATTCCAGGCAGGTGAGGTTATGGGTTGTGCTCGGTGGTGGTGGGATTTGACCTCAATACCTTCTGCTTATTAGACCAACAGCATAACCAATTATATTTTTCTTAGATGCTCTTATTCAGAACGACGTACAATAATTGTATTTATTCCAGGCAGGTGAGGTTATGGGTTGTGCTCGGTGGTGGTGGGATTTGACCTCAATACCTTCTGCTTATTAGACCAACAGCATAACCAATTATATTTTTTGAGCATGTCTTTATTCAGAACAACTTCCAATTATCTCATTTATTCCAGGCAGGTGAAGTTATGGGTTGTGCTCGGTGGTGGTGGGATTTGACCTCAATACCTTCTGATTAGTTATTTTGCAATGCACTGTTGGGAAAAGAAATCTACACTGATCTGATGTACAATAAACAGTTTACTTTCAGACATGCAAGTCTGTGTATAAATGAAACAAGCGTGCATTGCTCGGGATAAGGTTATGTGTGTTCCAAACGCTGTAAGCATAAATGGATCTGAACTTGATGTTTTCGGATTAGACACAAACATCCGAACCACAAAAGGTCTTCCTGACCTTTAGTGGTTGACAACAGCACTGGATCTTATATGTGTGCGGTTGATCGACATCATCCATCATCAGATCGAAGCCTCATGCTAACCCAAAGTGCTTTTTACTGATTTCTCCCCGAGCCGGGACTTTGAATCATCAAAGCAGCGAGGATCCGTTTGAAGGCATCCTGATTAGACGGGATGGCACTCAGCGGGAGATAAAAGCGTACGACGTGATAATGCTGATCAACGTGAAAAACGATCCATCAGAAACATTAGGTTAAGAGAGGAAGATGCGACGTGAGTGGGGGGGGGGAGACTTAATTGGCCCTCGAGTGCTGCCGTTGGTTAATAGTGAGACTACACGAGAGCTAAAACGATCAATTACAGACGACGCGCAAAGAATCCCGAGATTCTAGTCAGGAATAATTCCTGGAATAGAACCCTCATCTTTTGGTTTCCCCACATCGGAGGGACCTGAAATGTAGATCAGGAGGTCCAAAAAAATGCCTTGCGACGGCTATACCTTCATCTGATTCTTCCTTCCTGGTGTCCTTGTGTTGGAGAGGAAAGGATTGGTGATGTTCAAAATGGTGAAGGTAAAATGATGCCTGATGAGCCTGATGTATTTTATCCATATCCTTCACAAGCAGAAGGTCCAACAGGCTCCTCCGCTCCAAGGCCCTTGCTCAAAGGTCCAGCAGGGGAATCTTAGTGGTGGTGGGAATGGTTGTCCAGCCAAAACCTCTTATATAGAAGATCCTTGGGGCTTTGTTCCTGAAGTGGAAAATGGCCACCAGAAGACAAGCATCGTCATGCCAATGAATCAGCAGAATAAGCAACATGGGGGGTTGGGATAATACAGCGGGTTAAGGGCCTTGTGCAAGTGCCCAAAGAGGGGCAACTTGCTGGTACCAGGGGATGAACCCGTAACCCCCACCCCCCAACCTCCTAATCAGTAAACCAGAGCCTTGACTACTGATCTTTTACATCCCCAAAGAAAGCCGTGAAACAGTTGGTTCCGTTCCCCCAGGAGTAACAAAGGTTAAGGGACTTGCTCAAGGGCCCAAGAGTGGTAGCTTGATATTCTTACAATGGTCTCATCAGCAACATCCCGCCTTAACCCCTGAGTAGGCACTTCTACAAAAAGTAATTCTTATAACCTTGAGCAAGGTTAAGGACCTTAGAAATAGGGGTCAGCCATAAAACAGCCCCCCTGGAACACAAACTGTTAAGGGCCTTTGCTTAAGGGCCCACTAGTGACAGTTTGGTAGTGGTGGTGGTGGGATTGGGACCTGCAATCTTCTGGTCCAGGAGCCAATGCTTTAACCACTGATCAACCACCTCTCCAAAGAAATAGGGGTCTGCCATGAAACAGCCCCCCTGGAACACAAACTGTTAAGGGCCTTACTCAAGGGCCCACTTGTGACAGTTTGGTGGTGGTGGTGGGATTGGTGCCTGCAATCTTCTGGTCCAGGAGCCAATGCTTTAACCACTGATCAAACACCTCTCCAAAGAAATAGGGGTCAGCCATGAAACAGCCCCCCTGGAACACAAACTGTTAAGGGCCTTTGCTTAAGGGACCACTAGTGACAGTTTGGTGGTGGTGGTGGTGGGATTGGTGCCTGCGATCTTCTGGTCCAGGAGCCAATGCTTTAACCACTGATCAACCACCTCTCCAAAGAAATAGGGGTCCGCCATGAAACAGCCCCCCTGGAACACAAACTGTTAAGGGCCCAATTGTGGCACCTTGGTGAAACCAGGGCTTAAACCTCCAATGTGATGACCAGTAGCCCAGAGTCTTAGCCACCAAGCTAGCACTTGGAGCCCACAGGGTTAAGGGCCTTGCAAAAGGGCCCAAGATTGAAAGCGTGGCGTGAAGCAACCACCAGCTGTCCCACACTGCTGTAGAGCATCGTGAGCAGCACGTCCAGGAGATCCAGGAGACGTCAGAGCTGAAAATGTTTCGCCATCCTTGTTTGCTACATATGATGTGTTTTTATTTATATTTACTGGAACTGGAGCAGATGTACTGAACAGATGGTCTGACACACACACACACACACACACACACACACACACACAGATACCGTACACACACTATAGTAAAAGACAAATATAGCAAATGAGAAAGAAATGCAACAACGATTTGTCACAATTTGGGTGCAGAGTCACAAACACCAACAAACCCAGTGGAGTTTGAGAGAAACTAAAGCGTGACTTGGTATTGCACCATTCTGGACTTGCTCGGGTGTGGTTATAGTGTGTAGTATGTATAGCGCCACCTTGTGACTGCTTGGCGTAACCACCACTATAAGTGGAACGTACTATTGAAAAGGAGAACTATATGAAGGTAACACTTTACACTGGGTAAAGAATAAGTTTTGTTTTACATGAAGGATGAATATTTAATGAATACATTTTTCAGTGTAAGTGTAGACAGTGAGTGCTTGCTCATCGTATCCTTCAAACCACAGGAATGAAGACAAGCACAAAAAAAAAAAAACAAAGACATCCTGTACACAATCGTTTAGTACCTCATGGTGTCTCAAAACACCTCGGTTTAGGTCCTCAAGACAGCGAAATTCCCAGCTTGTTTGGAAACTGAGGTCGGAGAGAAGGATCAGCCATGATAAAGCGCCCTCTGGAGGACAGGGCCTTGCTCAAGGGCCAAAAAGTGGCAGCTTGGCGATACTGGGGCTCGAACCCCCGACCTTGATATCCTCACTGACAGTCTCATCAGCAACGACAAGCCTTACATTTGCAGCATTTGGCAGGCACCGTTACCCAGAGCCACTTACAACTGAGCAATAGAGGGCCTTGCTCAAGGGCCCACTAGAGGCATCTTGGTGGTGGGGTTTGAACCTGTGATCTTCTGGTCCACACCTTAAGCACTGATCTACCACCTCCCCAAAAAGATATTCTTATAATCCCAGTGATAATAATAAGAAGCTTACACTGGCAAAAGTCCTTATCCAGAGTGACTTAGCAGTTAAGGGCCTTGCTCAAGGGCCCACTAGTGGCAATGGGGGATTTGAACCTGCATCCTTCTGGTCCAGAAGCCATTGCCTTAACCACTGATCTAGCACCTCCCTAAAGAAAGTGGGATCAGTCATGAGTCAAATCCACTAAGTCACACAGGAGTGTCTATTTACATTTACTTCATTCCAGGGCGACACCTGGTGTACACCTGAGCAGTTGACGGTTAAGGGCCTTTCTCAAGGGCCCTTAATGATAAGCCTGCTGTATTTGATAAGCCTGCTGTATTTCATCCATATCCTTCACAAGCAGAAGGTCCAACACCTTTATCACTGAGCTATCACTTGCACTTGGCTCCTCAGCTCCAAGGCCCTTGCTCCAAGGGTCCATCAGTGGAATCTTAGTGGTGGTGGGATTTGAGCTCACAAACATATGATCACCAACATCTCAAACACCGAGCTTCTCCAAGGTTTAATATTGCTGTTGGTGAACTTCTTGTAGATCCCTTGGAATCACGGAAATGGTTGTCCATTTGTGTGGTTCCATTGGTGGTCATGAGATTTGAACCTTCAATCTTCTGGTCCAGGGCCCAATGCTTTAACCACTGAGCTCTCACCTCTGGATAGACAAGCATAAAAAAGCAATAAATAGTGAAAAAGGAAACACAAAATCGAGTTTCTTTCAGAGCTTCAGATGAAAAAAAGAAGACACGAAGAAACAACGTACGAAGGACTGTCTAAACATTTCATCCAAAAAAGAAACAGACTGGGATATGGGGGAAATGATATAAAAGTGGGAGGCAGGATGAGTTCACGTCTGGGGTAGTGTCCTAAAGTATCGTATTTTATATTCAAATTTATTATTTTTACATTTTTAATTCAAATACCAACGGGCACAATGGTTTAGTGGGTTAGCACGTTCGCCTCACACCGCCAGGGTCCGGGTTCGATTCCCGTCTCGGTCCACTCGGCCATGTGTGTGTGGAGTTTGTGCATGTTCTCTCCCCGTGCCTCAGGGGTTTTTTCTCCGGGTTCTCCGGTTTTCCTCCCCCGGTCCAAAAACATGCACGGTAGGTTGATTGGCACCTTGGAAAATTGTCCCTAGTGTATGAATGTGTGTGTGTGTGTGTGTGTGTGTGTGTGTGATGGGTTGGCATTCCATCCAGGGTGTATCCTGCCTTAATGCCCATAGACGCCTGAGATAGACACAGACTCCCCGTGACCCGAGGGAAGATCGGATAAAGCGCTAGAAGATGAATGAATGAATGAATGAATGAATGAATGAATGAAATACATTCACATGTTTTTTTTTGCTTCTCTGTCATAAACATAAGATCAAAAAATCATATGTCAAACCATTATAACCTGTATTAGGATTTCCCAAGTTATATTATTGTTTTTTTTTCCATATATTAAAATCTTTAAATGAATATATATATATATATATATATATATATATGATATAAAGATTTTTTTTATTTTTTTTATTTTATTATTAATTTCTTTATCAAAAAAGGTGAAAAATTGAAGTTTGGGTGAATTTGTAGATAATGTGAGTTATAAGTAGTTATGATCTCATTCAAGGTGAGAAAGAAAGAAAACTATTGATTTTTTTTTTGTTTGTTTGTTTGTTTGTTTGTTGGTCCAAAAAGGTCTTATTTCACTGCATTGTTGTGTATCTCACTCAAACAACTAAGCAACTATGGGCGTTAAGGGCCTCGCTTAGGGGCCCGAGGGTGGCAACATGGTGGGGTTGCGGACTTGAGCTCAAGACCTTCAGATTCACTAATCTACCAACTCATTCATATGACGGGAAAAGTCAGGTGACCTAATAAAATAGTACATATGCGAAAATGTAAATTTGCATATCATGAATATTCATACAATGGTGAGGTTTAATGTGTAGGCGTGGTCTTCAGTAGGTTATTAAACATAATGAACATTCATTCATTCATCTTCTACCGCTTTATCCGATCTTCCCTCGGGTCACGGGGAGTCTGTGTCTATCTCAGGCGTCTATGGGCATTAAGGCAGGATACACCCTGGATGGAATGCCAACCCATCACACACACACACACACACACACACACACACACACACACACACACACCCACACATTCACACACATTCATACACTAGGGACAATTTTCCAAGGTGCCAATCAACCTACCGTGCATGTTTTTGGACCGGGGAGGAAACCGGAGAACCCGGAGAAAAACCCCCTGAGGCACGGGGAGAACATGCACAAACTCCACACACACATGGCACGAGACGGGAATCGAACCCAGACCCTGGCGGTGTGAGGCGAACGTGCTAAACCACTAAACCACCGTGCCCCTCATAATGAACATCTTTCATGTTATTTTAGGTGAATCATTTTAATTATAATAATTTAATTATCATTTAATCGTTTAAAGAATCATTTAGTTTTAGAAGGAATCATTTATTTTAGTTTTAGTTTTAGCAGTAATTTAATTTAGTGCTTAATTTTAGTACTTTTAGTCATTTAGTTTAGTTTAAAAATGAATCGTTTAGGGTAGTTTCATGAGGAATCACTTTGTTTTAAAAGGAATCATTTAGTTTAGTTTAAGAAGCAATATTTTAGTTTTAGAAGGGAATCATTTGTTTTATTTTTACAAGCAAGTACTTTAATTTAGTGTTTACTTTTAATACTTCTAGTCATTTAGTTTAGTTTTAAAATGAATCGTTTAGGGTAGTTTTATGAGGAATCATTTAGTTTTGAAAGGAATCATTAAGTTTAGTTTTATTAGGAATTGTTTATATTTGGAAGGAATAATTTAGTATATTTTATGAAGCAATATTTTAGTTTTAGAAGGGAATAATTCAGATCCGTTTTAGAAGGAATCATTTATTTTATTTTTACAAGCAGTACTTTAATTTAGTGCTTACTTTTAGTCATTTAGTTTATTTAAAAATGAATTCATTTAGTGTCGTTTTACGAGGAATCACTTAGTTTAGCTTTACAAGTAGTAATTTAATTTAGTGCTTACTTTTAACACTTTTAGTTATTTAGTTTATTTTAAAAATGAAATGTTTAGTGTAGTTTTACGAGGAATCACTTTGTTTTCGAAGGAATCATTTAGTTGAGTTTAAGAAGCAATATTTTAGTTTTATAAAGGCATAATTAAGTTTTATAAGGATATATTTATATATATATTTTTTTTTTGAGCTGGGGAAAAAAAAAACGTCAATCATTCCCTGTGACTTGGTTTCGCAGCCCATCAGCCGCTCCTGTTCTGCCGATTTAAATCAAACGCGAGTGAACATGAAGAAGAACATGAAGCATCCTCTTTGCATGTTGGAGGGCCTCCAGCTGGCTCCATAGGTAGCAGATAAGGGACGGCGGCACGGGTGTGTTTGGCATTGGGTGTGAATTTTCCGGTGCCTCGGGGGAGCCTGTGGAAAACGAGGGAAATGGAATTAAGAGAAGGTTTTTTTTATTTCCCTCTTCTTGCTTGGTTACTTCATTCCAAGTCGAATAATGAGCCGAGGCTCCCCGTGGCTCCAGGAACAGCTCTTAATAGGCAGCGAGATACGAGGACAGAGGCTACGTATGACGGCGTGGGAACGAGGCTGGATCACACGCTCCGAGCCACGAATCCACTTCAATTACACCGCACCGCACCTGCCGGACCCCCCGCCGGTCCCCCAGCCAGAACCCCCTCAAGAACCCCCCGCCGGTCCGCCTGTACAGCAACGCCGGCCTCACGACGCCGGAACAAGCCTTATAGAACACGGATCCGCTGCTTAAGTAACGCAATCCATCAATGCTCCGGTTATTAGGCATGAAGGAAAGTTATACATTCTCTCCATCGCCGTGCAGCTCTGTGGCGCAGTAAATATCGGCACCCTATCAGTTTCCTTCTGCACAACAAATGTTGTTGTTTGTTCATTCTCAGAAGCGTCGCGGACATTTACTGTCTCTCCGTCATTAAGGAGGTACGGATTTAAACATTGGCGCCTTTTAAAAACATGTAAAAGATAGTGTTAAACAAAGATGCGTTTTTACTGTATTTCTTTTACCCAGAAATATTACTAATAATAATAATAATAATAATAATTGCATCTTGCACAAACAACAGTAAACAAAAAGATAAAAAAATAAATAAATAAAAGAATGTAATAAAATATATGTCAAATAAATAATTTAATTTAAACGTGACATTAAATTTCTTCGAAAAAATGATAAAATAATATAATATAACATAATATAACACAATATAATATAATATAATATAATAATACAATATATAATAATGATATAATAATATGGCTGTCTATATTGTTAATAACAGGTTAACGCAACAAATTCAAATTTAAAACCATGATTTTTTGAATTAATTTCTGTTATTAAAAATATAAATAATCTATAAAGAAATATAGAAGAAACAATAAATACATGACATTAAACCTTCATAAATTGCAAACACACGTTTATTCATGATGTGCTTTCTTTACTCCAGTTATAAAAAAAAAAAAAAACATAAAAATAAATAAAACTCCAGGGGAAAAAGGATTTGTAATCAGTAAACAAGTGTTTACTGCTAAAACTGTTACTGCTAAACTCAAATCACACTTGGCAAAAAAAACACCCAAAACCCACCACGATGCCACACATCCGGCAATTAAAAGCGTCCGTGTGGAAACATAGCGAAAGTTTCATGATGATTTTAAAACACCGTCATTACTTTAAAACATTTACAAGAATATTGGAGTTTGGTTTCACTAATAATAATAATAATAATAATAATAATAATAATAATAATAATAATAATAATAATAATAATAATAACAATGCTTATAATGCCTTTGAATATTTGTTGTTTATGCACATGTTGATTAGAGAATTAAAAATGTGCAATTAACAAGTTAACTCATAACAATCATACATTTATTTCATCATCATTCATTCATTCATTTATCTTCTAGCGCTTTATCCGATCTTCTTCCCTCGGGTCACGGGGAGTCTGTGTCTATCTCAGGCGTCTATGGGCATTAAGGCAGGATACACCCTGGATGGAATGCCAACCCATACACACACACACACACACACACACACACACACACACACACACACACACACATTCATACACTAGGGACAATTTTCCAAGGTGCCAATCAACCTACCGTGCATGTTTTTGGACCGGGGGGGGAGGAAACCGGAGAACCCGGAGAAAAACCCCCTGAGGCACGGGGAGAACATGCACAAACTCCACACACACACATGGCCGAGACGGGAATCGAACCCGGACCCTGGAGGTGTGAGGCGAACGAACGTGATAATCCCCCCTATATATAATTATAAACACTAAACCTCCGTGTTCCCCTATATATGTTTCCCCGTGATAATATAACTAATTATGGCAGGTGGTTTAGTTGGTTATAGCAGTGTACGCCTCAATTCTCGTCTTGGCCATGTGTGTGTTCCACGTGTGTGCAGTTTGCATGTTCTCCCGTGTCTCCCCGTGCCTCATAGAGGTTTTTCTCCGGGTTTCTCCGTTTCCCATCCCCCGGTCCAAAATGGAAAAACGGTATTACCCGTGACCCGAGGGAAGATCGGATTGCGTTGAAGACCTTGAATGAAAGTGTGTGTGAATGAATGAATAATCCCTGCGTGGCCTGAGTGTATCCTGTCAAATCTATATTGTCCCCGTGACCCGAGGGAAGTTATCGGATAACAAGTTGTTATAACAAAAGGCAAATTAATTTTAAAACATGATTTTTTAAATGAATTAAAGTTTGTACGCTCGCATGAGGTGTTTCTTTTTAGACAATGCGAAAAATGACCCGAAAAAATCATTCGTAAAACTGTAACGGAAACGGGTTTTTTCCCAGGTCACATGATCTACCTCGCCTTGCCTTGGGCGTGACGCTGCAGGTGCCACACGAGGCGCTATTGCACCGCACACCTCAAAAACAAGAGGACGCGTTCATCCACAGGTCCTCCGTGAAATCGTGCATTATTACCTCCCAGAACGAGCGCATACGTGGCCGCGTATAGGTATAGCGGGATCGCCTCGTTATTAATGCGTGTATAACGCGCCTACGACTCATATTACTAATAAAAACGCCTAATGATATGTTTAATGAAACGCCGTATGTTGAACGGAAACACCGTCATTTCACAACAGCTTTTTATCGACATTTAGAAAAGATCGTAAAAGTTTTAACATAAACACACGTAGAGTATTTAATGCTTTTTTTTTTTTTAAACAACCCACCCGAAACCTACAAACATCCCGACTCTGATTCAATTGAATCATGATTCCTGATTCACTTTCCAAGTACATCACTACTGTGATTTAAAATCATTAAACGCCTGAATCATGTTTTTACACTTCATTACAGCGACACTGAATACCAATCATTTTACATTCAACACAAACAAACCACAATTTCCTCTGGTTTTAATTATAATTACACACACACACACACACACACACACACACATTCATACACTCCAGGGAAAAAGGATTTGTAATCAGTAAACAAGTGTTTACTGCTGTTACTGCTAAATCAAACAGTATTTAATTAATCCCATGTCCTCGGTGTATCAAAAAAATACCCTCCAATCGTGCTTTTTATTGGGACACCTATACGTGGTTCAGGTTGGTACCACAGGGTTGGAGCCTGGACGTCTTTGGATGCGTCCGAATGAAATCTCCCCTTCGAAGATCATGAAGAGCCTGGGTTGGTGTGGAAGATCTCCTAATATAACCCTCCAACCATATAAAGAAGAATGTAAACGTTGACACTGCGTTTGAAAAGCGTTTGCAAACGTTTGAAAAGCGAACAGCACAAAGTTGGACGGAAAAAATTAATTAATTAAAGACATTTTTGGCGAATTGAATCAACTGATTTCGAGTCAAATGATTCGATTCAATCCTTAACTAAATGCAATAAGAAAAGCGTATTGGCTAAATCGCTCTGATTCAATTGAATCATGATTCCTGATTCACTTTCCGAGTACATCACTACTGTGATTTAAAATCATAAAACGCCGGAATCATGTTTTTACACTTCATTACAGCGACACTGAATACCAATCATTTTACATTCAAAACAAACAATCCACAATTTCCTCGGGATTTAATTAATCCCATGTCCTCGGTGTATCAAAAAAATAATTACTTCCCTTTATTTCCAGTTCGCCGCGAGCCTTCAACTAAAAACCATCAGGTCAATCCTGCGAATATCAACGAATTCACATCCTCCACCATCCGGGCCAAGCGTGTCTGGCTTTGTTAAGCGTTACAGAACCAGACTCCTTGTGTTCAATTATAGCGGCGCCTGGCGATTGGGCGGGCGCCAATAGTTTTGAAACCAAGCTTTGGAAACTCAAGGTCGCAGAATGTTAAGATAAAGAATGTCTCATTCACCTGCGGGAATGATTTTTTTTTCTATCGGATCGATCCCAGGAAGCAGCGCACGCCGCTTAGAGACGGAAAACACTGCAAAATCCTGTTCCATTAATATACCATGTATACAGTATTACAATTTCCATTATAGTATTACGTATCTTTCACCAGTATTATTTCCAGTATTACAGTACAGTATTACAGTATTACAGTATTACAGTATTATAGTATTACAGTATTATAGTATTACAGTATTACAGTATTACAGTATTATAGTATTATAGTATTACAGTATTACAGTATTACAGTATTATAGTATTATAGTATTACAGTATTACAGTATTATTATACAGTATTACAGTATTATAGTATACAGTATTACAGTATTACAGTATTACAGTATTACAGTATTACAGAATTACAGTACAGTATTACAGTATTACAGTATTACAGTACAGTATTACAGTATTACAGTATACAGTATTACAGTATACAGTACAGTATTACAGTATTACAGTATTACGTTACAGTATTACAGTACAGTATTACAGAGTATTACAGTATTACAGTATTACAGTATTACAGTACAGTATTACAGTATTACAGTACAGTATTACAGTATTACAGTATTACAGTATTACAGTATTACAGTATTACAGTATTACAGTATTACAGTATTACAGTATTACAGTATTACAGTATTACAGTATTATAGTATTACAGTATTACAGTATTATAGTATTACAGTATTACAGTATTACAGTATTACAGTATTACAGTATTACAGTACAGTATTACAGTATTACAGTATTATAGTATTACAGTATTACAGTATTACAGTATTATAGTATTATAGTATTACAGTATTACAGTATACAGTATACAGTATTACAGTATTATACAGTATTACAGTATTACATACAGTATTACAGTATTACAGTATTACAGTATTATAGTATTACAGTATTACAGTATTACAGTATTACAGTATTACAGTATTACAGTATTACAGTATTACAGTACAGTATTACAGTATTACAGTATTATAGTATTACAGTATTACAGTATTACAGTATTACAGTATTACAGTATTACAGTATTACAGTATTACAGTATTACAGTACAGTATTACAGTACAGTATTACAGTATTACAGTATTACAGTATTACAGTATTACAGTATTACAGTACAGTATTACAGTACAGTATTAAGAATTACAGTATTACATACAGAATACAGTATTCAGATAACAGTATTACAGTACGTATTACAGTATTACAGTATTACAGTATTACAGTATTATATTATTACAGTATTACATATTACAGTACAGTATACAGTATTCTATTCAGTATTACAGTACAGTATTATAGTATTACAGTATATACAGTATTACAGTATAGTATTACAGTATTACAGTATTATGCAGTATTACAGTTTACAGTTACAGTATTACAGTACTAAGTATTACAAAGTACAGTATACAGTATTACAGTATTACATAATTACAGTATATACAGTATTACAGTATTAGCAGTATTACAACAATTACAGTATTATAGTATTACAGTATTATAGTATTACAGTATTATAGTATTACAGTATTATAGTATTACAGTATTATAGTATTACAGTATTATAGTATTACAGTATTATAGTATTACAGTATTATAGTGTTACAGTATTACAGTATTACAGTACAGTATTACAGAATTACAGTATTACATCATCACAGTATAACGTATCATAGTATTACAGTATACAGTATTACAGTATTACAGTATTATAGTATTACAGTATTACAGTATTACAGTATTACAGTATTACAGTATTACAGTATTATAGTATTACAGTATTACAGTATTACAGTACATTATTACAGTATTACAGTATTACAGTATACAGTATTACAGTATTACAGTATTACAGTATTACAGTATTACAGTATTACAGTATTACAGTATTACAGTATTACAGTACAGTATTACAGTATTACAGTATTACAGTACAGTATTACAGTATTACAGTATTACAGTATTACATTATAGTATTACAGTATTACAGTATTACAGTATTACAGTATTACAGTATTACAGTATTATTACAGTATTACAGTATTACAGTATTACAGTATTACAGTATTACAGTATTACAGTATTACAGTATTACAGTATTACAGTATTACAGTATTATTACAGTATTACAGAATTACAGTATTACAGTATCAGTACAGTATTACAGTATTACAGTATACAGTATTACAGTATTACAGTTATTACAGTATTACAGTATTACAGTATTACAGTATTACAGTATTACAGTATTACAGTATTACAGTATTACAGTATTACAGTATTACAGTATTACAGTATTACAGTATTACAGTATTACAGTATTACAGTATTACAGTATTACAGTATTACAGTATTACAGTACAGTATTACAGTATTACAGTATTACAGTATTACAGTATTACAGTATTATACAGTATTACAGTATTACAGTATTACAGTATTATTACAGTATTACAGTATTACAGTATTACAGTATTACAGTATTACAGTATTATTACAGTTTACAGTATTACAGTATTACATGTGGTTTTATAATAATAATCAGGTGTTAAGTGCAAGAAGGTTTCAATTTAGAAGAAATAATTTCGTTTTACAATGAATAATTTAGTTCAAATTAAGAAGCAGTAATTTAGTTTAGATTTAAAAGGAATAACTTTTATAATTCGATCAGATTTTTTATCCACACACAGGCTGCTCAGGTCCTGGATCAGTATCTCGTCATCTCCAGACTGGACTTACTGTAACTCTCTGCTGGCAGTGAACGCTATTCGTCCACTGCTAATGATTCAAAATGCAGCTGCGTGACTCGTGTTCAACCTGCCCAAGTTCTCGCCCTCACTCCACCCCAACTGCACTCGCTCCACCCACTCCACCCCAATTACTTCGCTCGCTTCCACCCACCCCACCCCACCTGCCCCACCCCACAATCGCTGCACTCCAGCTCCCCCCCACCCTCCACCCACCCCCCTTTCCACACCACTCCCTCTGCTCCACCCACTCCCACCCACTCCTGCACTCGCCACCCTCATCTGACTGCCCCATCCCCAACTCATCTCCGTCCCCACTCCACCCTCCAACCCCCTCTGCACTCGCTCGCTCCTTCCACCCCAGAAGCCCTACCACTGCACCCCCTACCCTGGCTCCTCCCCCCCACCTCCTGTCCCACTGCACCCACGAAACCCACCCTCCTACTGTCCTCCATCCCCCCCGCTGCACCCTCACCCTCCACTCCACCCACCTGATGCACTCGCCACCCTCTCCCCCACCGCTGCATCCTCCCACCCCGTCCACCCCTCTGCACCTCGCTCCCACCCTCCAACCCCCGATTGCATCCCACTGCCACTCGCTCCACCCCCCCCCCACCTGCTACACGCCCTCCACCCACCCCACACTCACTGCGCTCCCACCACCTGCACCCCCCTCGAGCACTCGCTCCCCAGTCCCTCCACCCACCCACCCCCACCTCCCAGCACTGCTCCCACCCCCACCCACGCTCCTCCCCACTCGCTCCCCCACTCCACCCCCCGCTTCCTCTGCACTCGCTCCACCCCCACCACGCCCACCCCCCACTACTGCACTGCACTCCACCCCACTGCCCTCACCCACCTGCACTCGCTCCACCCACTGCACTCGCCCACCCACTCCACCCCACTGCTGCACTCGCTCCACCCACTCCACCCCACCCCACTGCTGCACTCGCTCCACCCACTCCACACCCACTCCACCCCCCGCTGCACTCGCTCCACCCACTCCACTCTCCACTCTGCACTCGCACTCTCTAACCCTCGCATCCACCCACGCTGCACACCCACTCCACCACCCACACCCCCCCACTGCTGCACTCGCTCCACCCCCACTCCACCCCACTCCCATGCTGCCCGCTCCACCCCACCCCACTGCCACTCCCCACCTCCACCCACCCCACTGCTCGCTCCACCCACTCCACCCCCCACTCGCTCCACCCTCCACCCCACTACTGCACTCGCTCCACCCACTCCACCCCACCGCTCCACCCACCCACTGCTGCACTCGCTCCACCCACTCCTGCACCCTGCTCCACCCACACTCGCCTGCACTTGCTCCACCCACTCCACCCCACTGCTGCTCCACCCACACCACCCCACTGCTGCACTTGCCACCCCACTCCACCCACCCCACTCCACTCGCTCCACCCACTCCACCCACTGCACTCGCACCACCCACACCACCCCACTGCTGCACCCACTCCACCCACTGCCACTCCTGCTGCACTCGCTCCACCCACTCCACCCCACTGCACTGCACTCGCTCCACCCACTCCACCCCCCACTACTGCACTCGCTCCACCCACTCCACCCCACTGCTGCCACTCGCTCCACCCACTCCACCCCACTGCTGCACTCGCTCCACCCACTCCACCCCACTCTGCACTCGCTCCACCCACCCCCCACCTGCTCCACCCACACCCCCCTCTCCCCCCACCTCACTCCACCCCACTCCACCACCCGCTCCTTCCACCCCACTCTGCACTCCACCCCACCACCCACTGCTGCTCCCATCCACCCCACCCCACTGCTGCACTCGCTCCACCCACCCCCACTGCTGCCCTACTCGCTCACACCCTCACCCCACTCCCACCACCACTTACCACTCGCTCCACCCACTCCACCCCACTGCTGCACTCGCTCCACACCACCCACCCTGCTCCATGCGCTGCCACTCCTCCACCACACTCCACCCCACTGCTGCCTCACCCAACTCCACCCCACTCGCTGCACCCACTGCACTCGCACTCGCTCCACCCACTCCACCCACACTCGCTCCACCCACACCACCACCACTGCTGCACTTCGAGAGCATCCAGCAGCAGTCTGGCTGCTCGTCTGGTTCCCCCGTCTCTCAGGGTAAAAGGTAAGATGTCACCGATGTGGTGGAACGAACTTCCACTGGATGGTCGAACAACGGAGACACTGTCACTGTCACCGACTGAAGACCTACATATTCCAACAACACCCAACCTAACATTCCTTTTATTCTCTTTTATATCTCACTGTCTAGACATCCATAAAAAAAGTCAAATGTCTATCCTTGTGTACTTAAGTTTGTATTTACCCTTCATGAATGAATTTATCCTTAGATGGAGACCTAAAGCACGTCTTGTATGTCGGCCTGGATAAGAGCGTCTGCTAAATACTGCACATGTCCATGTAAATGTAAACTTAAAGGTAATAATTTAGTTTAGATTTAGAAGAACTAAATTAAGAAGGAATAATTTACTTTAGTTTGAGGAGAATAATTTAGCTTTAGGAGGAATAATAATAATAATAATTTAGTTTAGATTTAGAAAAATCATTTAGTTTTACAATGAATAATTTAGTTTCGAGGGGGGCACGGTGGTTTAGTGTTTAGCACGTTCGCCTCACACACCGCCAGGGTCCGGGGTTCGATTCCCTGTCTTGGCCATGTGTGTGTGTGTGTGTTTGTTTGCATGTTCTCCCCCCGTGCCTCAGGGGTTTTTTTCTCCGGGTTCTCCGGTTTCCTCCCCCGGTCCGTTTAAAAACATGCACGGTAGGTTGATTGGCACCTTGGAAAATTGTCCCTAGTGTGTATGTGAATGTGTGTGTGTGTGTGTGTGTGTGTGTGTGTGTGTGTGTGTGTGTGTGTGTGTGTGTGTGTGTGTGATGGGTTGGCATTCCATCCAGGGTGTATCCTGCCTTAATGCCCATAGACGCCTGAGATAGACACAGAATATGAATGAATGAATGAATGAATTAGTTTCGATTTACCAGCAGAAATTTAGTTTTGATTTAGAATTGTTTCAGTTAAGAAGCAACAATTTAGTTTTACCAGAAATCATTTAGTTTTACAGGGAATAATAACTTTAATAACTTTAACTTTAAACAAATAAATGTATTTTTAGAAGCAATTATTTAGTTTATATTTAGAATTAATTATTTCAATTTAGAAGGAATCATTTAGTTTTAGAAGCAATGCAGTTTTTTAGAATCATTTATTTATAATCAATAATTTAGTTTTGTTTTACTAGGAATCGTTTAATTTTTCTAAGGAATCGTTTAGTTTTAGAAGGAATCGATTCATTTTCTAAGGAATCGGTTAATTTTCTAAGGAATCATTTAGTTTTAGAAGGAATCGATTCATTTTCTAAGGAATCATTTAGAAGGAAGTTAATTTTCTAAGGAATCATTTAGTTTTAGAAGGAAGAAGGAATCATTTAGTTTTAGAAGGAATCGATTCATTTTACTAAGGAATCATTTAGTTTTAGAAGGAATCGGTTCATTTTCTTAGGAATCATTTAGTTTTAGAAGGAATCGATTCATTTTCTAAGGAATCTTTTCATTTAGTTTTAGAAGGAATCGATTCATTTTCATTTAGAATCTAAGGAATCATTTAGTTTTAGAAGGAATCGATTCATTTTCTAAGGAATCATTTAGTTTTAGAAGGAATCGATTCATTTTCTAAGTAATCTTTTCGTTTTAGAAGGAATCGGTTCATTTTCTAAGGAATCATTTAGTTTTAGAAGGAATTGTTTCATTTTCTAAGGAATCATTTAGTTTTAGAAGGAATCGGTTCATTTTCTAAGGAATCATTTAGTTTTAGAAGGAATAATTTAGAAGCATTAATTTAGATTTAGAAGCAATTTAGTTTAAATTTAGAAAGTACTAAATTTAGAAGTAATAATTTAGTTTAGTTTTATTAGACATAATTTAGTTTTACAAGCAATAATTTAGTTTAGATTTTGAAGGAATCATTTAATATCAGAAGCAATAATTAAGTTTCGTTTTACCAGGAATCATTTAGTTTTAGAAGGAATAATTTCGTTTAGTTCTAGACGGAATAACTTATGAATAAATAATTTAGTTTAGATTTAGCAGGAATAATTTAGTTTTATAATCAATAATTTAGTTTTGTTTTACTATGAATCGTTTCATTTTAGAAGGAATCGATTCATTTTCTAAGGAATCATTTAGTTTTAGAAGGGATCGATTCATTTCTCTAAGGAATCATTTAGTTTTAGAAGGAATCGATTCATTTTTCTAAGGAATCATTTAGTTTTAGAAGGGATCGATTCATTTTTCTAAGGAATCATTTAGTTTTAGAAGGAATCGATTCATTTTCTAAGGAATCATTTAGTTTTAGAAAGAAGAATTTCGTTTAGAAGGAGTAATTTATTTAAGTTATTTAAATTATTAATATCCACCTGGATCGACATATTATATCTTATTATTCATTCATTCATCTTCTAGCGCTTTATCCGATCTTCCCTCGGGTCACGGGGAGTCTGTGTCTATCTCAGGCGTCTATGGGCATTAAGGCAGGATACACCCTGGATGGAATGCCAACACATCGCACACACACACACACACACACACATTCACACACACACACATTACACACACACATTCATACACTAGGGACAATTTTCCAAGGTGCCAATCAACCTACCGTGCATGTTTTTGGACCGGGGGGAGGAAACCGGAGAACCCGGAGAAAAAAAACAACCCCTGAGGCACGGGGAGAACATGCACAAACTCCACACACACATGGACGAGACGGGAATCGAACCCGGATCCTGGCGGTGTGAGGCGAATGTGCTAACCACTACGCCACCGTGCCTCACCTAATATATCTTATTTTATCTTATTATATTATAGCCCGAAATAGCCTTTGCAATTGCAAACACTTTACAATTATTCTGTGTTTATATGTACCTGTATTTCTAGAGTACTTTTCTAACACACCAGAAGATGGCAGCACGAGGCTGCACGCACAGTCACAAGGAGCACTGACTTTCAGTATGTGCCATAAGACATGAATGTACATTGGGAGCTGGTGCTATTCCGAGCCCATACAACATCATCTCACTGTTGGATCCACCTACTCACCAGATTTGTCTCCTTTTCCAAAGATGAAGGTACTGCTCACTATTACGACATCATTGTGGACAAGGTGCTCACGATTGTTGACTTCCGGGATATTTTCTTCCAGGAAGAACGCTGGGAACGCCGTCTTGCTGTCTAAGAGGACTAGTCATAGTTCTCCAACAATCTTATTGCCAACGTCACCCAATCCATCTTTTCTTCGTTTAGATCAGGTGATCATGGAGGCCAGGTCATGTGATTCATCACTCCATAACTCTCATGTGCTTATCTGTTTCGGTATTTCTAGAGTAGTTTTGGAACACACCAGCAGATGGCAGCACGAGGCTAAGCGCAAAGTCACAAGGAGCACCGACTTTTATAAGTCAGTGTGCCAAAAGACAATGGTGTACATCTGTGCTATTCCGAGCCCGTCATCGAATCTCTCACCAGAAACAACATGCTTTGACTTTCGCACGCACCTACTCACCCGATTCGCCTCCTGCAGACTTCCCGAAGATACGCCTCACTACTGGGACGCCATTGTGGAGAAGGTACTCGAAATGCTTCATTTAGATCATGCGATCATGGAGGTCATTGGATCCAACACCCTGTAACCGTGCTTTTTATTGGGACACCTATACGTGGTTCAGGTTGGTACCACAGGGTTTGGAGCCTGGACGTCTTTGGATGCGTCCGAATGAAATCTCCCATTCGAAGATCATGAAGAGCCTGGGTTGGTGTGGAAGATCTCCTAATATAACCCTCCAACCATATAAAGAAGAACGTAAACGTCGACACTGCGTTTGTAAAGCGTTTGTAAGCGTTAGAAAGCACAAAGTTGGACGGAAAAGTGAATTCATTAAAGACATTTTTGGCGAATTGAATCGAAAGATTCGAGTCGAATGATTCGATTCACTGATTCAATCCTTGGCTAAATGCAATAAGAGAAGCGTATTGGCTAAATCTCTCCACGCCAGGAAGAAACGCTAACGCCGTACGAACGTCCGAAGAGATATTCGGCTTCTTCAGCGCTTTTTACCTCACATCTTACGTGCTAAATAAAGCCTCTGTTTACTTTTTCCCCGAGTGCTCATTACCGCAATCTCTTATCGGCGGCGGCGATCGGCTAATCGCTATTCGCCGCACGTAAAGCCAAAATCCACACATGAGAACGAATATTAGGGAGATCGTTCTGTGGCGTATCTCGTCGCTGTTAGCGCTTTTTCTTACATCGCTCCAGGTGGAGAAAAAAAAGAAAAAAAAAAGAACGGTTCGACTACGATTAGCATCTATTAGTTGATTGCGTTGAAGAGACTTGGTTTATCGCTGAGAGATGGCTCGTGTGAGGTGCCTGGGGGGGAGGGAGGGGGGGGGGGGGAGACGGGGATGGGGAAGACGGGGGACGGGGGGGGGGGACGGGGACGCGGGGGGACGGGGGGGGGTAATTATCGCACTTCAAAGAAATTCAGGAAACTGTGACGAGGTTTATTTATTTATTTTTGCGTGTGTTTTTTTAACAAGAAGAATTTACTGCTCGAGTTTGGTTTCCATGTTACAAACATCAAAGAGAATAAAAACACACTTCAGCCGGGTTTGTATTAGCGTTAGCGCTAATCGAGTTAGCTCCGAGGCGTAGGGTGGTTTAGTTTAGTGGTTATCACGTTCGCCTCACACCGCCAGGGTCCGGGTTCGATTCCCGTCTCGGCCATGTGTGTGTGTGGAGTTTGTGCATGTTCTGTTCTCCCCGTGCCTCAGGGGGTTTTTTTCCGGGTTTTTTCTCCGGGTTCTCCGGTTTTCCTCCCCCGGTCCAAAAACATGCACGGTAGGTTGATTGTCACCTTGGAAAATTGTCCCTAGTGTATGAATGTGTGTGTGTGAAGTGTGTGTGTGTGTGTGTGTGTGTGTGTGTGTGTGCCCTGCGATGGGTTGGCATTCCATCCAGGGTGTATCCTGCCTTAATGCCCATAGACGCCTGAGATAGACACAGACTCCCCGTGACCCGAGGGAAGATCGGATAAAGCGCTAGAAGATGAATGAATGAATGAATTCCCTCCGAACTTTTCATCTACACTCGACTGTCTCATGCAGGCATTTACTTTCTACTTTCTACTTAGTGCTCCCTCCATCTACTGTTACACTCCTGCAATACATCCCCCCTACTACTACTACTGCTCCCTCCATCCTACTACTGCTTACACTACTGTCCTACTACCCTGCCCCTCCATCCCCTACTACTGTTACCATCCTCTACTGCTCTCCTACTCCTCTCTACCTCCTACTTTCTACTCTCCCTCCTCTACTACTGTTACACTACTGCTCCCTCCATCCACTACTAGTGCTCCCTCCATCCCCTCCTACTGTTACACTACTGCTCCCTCCATCCCCTACTACTGTTACACCTACTCTCCCTCCTCCCTACTACTGTTACACTATGCTCCCTCCACTCCCCCTCCTCTACTTCTACTACTGCTACCACCTCCTCCCCTCCATCCCCTACTACTGTTACACTACTGCTCCCTCCATCCCCTACTACTCCCTACTGCTCCTCCCTCACTACGTGCTCCCTCCATCCCCTACTACTGTTACACTACTGCTCCCTCCTCCCTCCATCCTCTACTACTGTTACACTACTGCTCCCTCCACTCCTGTTACTACTCAATACTGCCATCCTCTTACTATACTACTGCTCCCTCCATCCCCTCTACTGTTACACTACTGCTCCCTCCATCCCTACTACTGCTCCATCCATCCTTACACTACTGCTCCCTCCATCCTCTACTACTGTTACACTACTGCTCCCTCCATCCCCTACTACTGTTACACTACTGCTCCCTCCATCCCCTACTACTGTTACACTACTGCTCCCTCCATCCCTACTACTACTGCTCCCTCCATCCCCTACTACTGTTACACTACTGCTCCCTCCATCCCCTACTACTGCTCCCTCCATCCCCTACTACTGTTACACTACTGCTCCCTCCATCCTCCCCCTACTCCTGTTACTCTACACTACTGCTCCCTCCATCCCCTACTACTGTTACACTACTGCTCCCTCCATCCCCTACTACTGCTGTTACACTACTGCTCCCTCCATCCCCTACTACTACTGTCCCTACACTACTGCTCCCTCCATCCCCTACTACTGTTACACTACTGCTCCCTCCATCCTCTACTACTGTTACTGCTCCCTCCACTACTGCTCCCTCCATCCCCTACTACTGCTACACTACTGCTCCCTCCATCCCCCCCTACACTACTGCTCCCTCCATCCTCTACTACTGTTATACTACTGCTCCCTCCATCCCCCCTACTACTGCTCCACTGCTCCCTCCATCCTCTACCTGTTACTCCTGCTCCCTCCATCCTCTACTACTGCTACTACCTCCCCTACTACTGTTACACTACTGCTCCCTCTCCCTACTACTGATCCCTCCATCCATCTATCCCTACTACTACTCTACTACTGCTCCCATCCTCTACTACACTACTGTTACTACTACTCCTACACTACTGTACACTACTGCTCCCTCCATCCCCTACTACTGTTACACTACTACTACTGCACACACTACATGCCCTCCATCCCTCCCACTCCAACTACCATCCTCCATCCTCTACATCACTACATCACTGCCTCTCCATCCTATACCACTACCACCACTGCACTCCAACACTCATCCCTCCATCCTCTACCACTACACCACTGCAACACTCCATCCCTCCCATCCCCTCTACCACCACTCACCATTCCTATCCTCCACTACCCATCCTCCTACCACTCACACTCACTCCATCCTCTACCACGTGCAACACTCATCCCTCCATCCTCTACCACTACATCACTGCAACACTAATCCCTCCATCCTCTAACCACTACATTCACTGCAACACTCATCCCTCCATCCTCTACCACTACACCACTGCAACACTGCAACACTCATCCCTCCATCCTACCACTCATCCCAACCACTCATCCCTCCATCCTCTCACTGATCCCTCCACATCTACCACTCATCCACTCATACCACTCACCACTCATCCCTCCACCACCACACTCATCCCTCCATCCTCTACCACTCACAGTCATCCCTCCATCCTCTACCACTACATCACTGCAACACTAATCCCTCCATCCTCTACCACTGCAACACTCATCCCTCCATCCTCTACCACTACACCACTGCATCCACTATCCACTGCATCCATCCTCTACCACCACTGCAACACTAATCCCTCCATCCCTCCATCTCCATCCACCACTACACTACTGCAACACTCCATCCCCTCATCCCTCCATCCCTCCCTCTACCATCCCTACCACTACACCACTGCAACACTCATCCCTCCATCCTCTACCACTACAATACACTCATCCACTCATCCCTCCATCCTACACCACTACACCACTACACCACTGCAACTACCCCAATCAACACTCCATCCCTCCATCCTCTATCCCTCCACCACTACTACAACACAACCATCCCTGCATCCCTACCATCCATCCCTCCATCCTACACTACCACTACACCACTGCAACACATCCCTCCAATCCCTCCATGCACCGTCTCTATCCCACCTACACTACACCACTGCACAACACTCCCACTCACTCTCTCCATCTCCTCTACCACTGCAACACTCATCCCTCCATCCTCTACCACTACACCACTAAACAATACATTTACCAGTTTTTTCTGTCACTAAATGCTAGTTAAATATTTAAATGAGTTTATAATCCTTATGATTGCTGGATGATACGTTTTGATAATCTATAAAGTCGCTAAATAAGTGACGTTTTGTTTATTTTTTATTTTATCCATTTGTTCCCCTGTTTTCGTTCCCCGTCGTGCGAGTGTGTGCGGAAACGCGAGGAGTCTGAGAGTCATTAGCGTCCGGACGGAGCGAGTCCTTCATGGCTTCCTGACCATCAAGGACGAAGAAAAAAGAAAAAAGAAAAAACGTGACGAGGGAGTATTAAAGAGAAAAACACATCTGCTGTTGTCACACACACAAGCGCTCGGGAGAATGCTGAGGCCCTGATCTCATTCACACACACACACACACACACACACACACACACACACACACATGCACAAAACACACTCGGAAACGCCTCACAGACACTGATTCATTATTTTATGAGGTGGAATTTATCCTGGAGGCTGAACAAGGCGACTTAAAACACTGCTCCGCCGGATGTTTACGCGTTTGTCCGATTGTTTTCCGATTTATCATACGCGCCCGAAGTTTAAATCTCGCCGCGTCTCATTTATTACCACCTCCGATAGAGACATCAACACACAGACGAGCCGGAGCGCCGAGAGCCGGGAGTGTAAGAGCCGAGAGCGGGGCGCTTGACAGATAATTGGACACAGTTAGATAGCTCTGAGCTACACGCTAACAAATGAGTGCTAGCGAAGCTTTTTTTGGGGGGGGAAGACTGCATTCGGCTGGTCAGCGAACTGTCATGAAATGTGGGTCTGACTAAGCGCTTTCCAGCGGCGGTGTCATTAACATGCCAATCAGCCGTGCCGAAAGAAGCCGACACTCCAATCAATCAAGGCGATTGCTTGTGTCACGAGGCGGCTGCAATCAGCACCGAGGGCTCGACCTGTTGCCTGCACTTAATCGACGCGGCGCGTTTAGTTAACATCACCACAAGCCTCGCGTCTTTAAGAGTCAAGCGCGACGGCGTGCGCAGCACAATAACGCTCGGCTGAGATTAGAGAGCGTCTGGCAGGAGTCACGCCAAGAGGGGATACAATTTACACGTTGGAAATGTTACACACTTAAGCGCTAACAAGACTAAAAGGCGTTTTTTTTCTTCTTTTTTTTTTTTTCCTTTTTTTTTACAAACGTAAAATCCATAAAAATACACAAGAAAGATTAAACAATTAGGACGAAGATAGAAAAAAAATGTGAAGACTGTATATCTAGAGAGAGTTTAGTACACACACACACACACACACACACACAACACACACACATAATATATATCTGGATATATAATATATAGTATATAGTATCATTAATTGAAATAATAAAAAAAAAAATATATATATATATATATATATATAGATATATATATATATATATATATATATATATATATTATATATATATATATATATATATATAATAAAATGCTCTCTAATATAAACACGTCTCTTTAAATGAAACACACACACACCACACACACACCACACACATAATAATATCTGGATATAAATATACAGACGTGGACAAAATTGTTGGTACCCTTTGGTCAATGAAAGAAAAAGTCACAATGGTCACAGAAATAACTTTAATCTGACAAAAGTAATAATAAATAAAAATTCTATAAATGTTAACCAATGAAAGTCAGACATTGTTTTTCAACCATGCTTCAACAGAATTATGTAAAAAAAATAAACTCATGAAACAGGCATGGACAAAAATGATGGTACACCTAGAAAAAACAGAAAATAATGTGACCAAAGGGACATGTTAATTGAAGGTGTGTCCACTAATTAGCATCACAGGTGTCTACAACCTTGTAATCAGCCATTGGGCCTATATATATGGCTCCAGGTAATCACTGTGTTGTTTGGTGATATGGTGTGTACCACACTCGACATGGACCAGAGGAAGCAAAGGAAAGAGCTGTCTCAAGAGATCAGAAAGAAAATTATAGACAAGCATGTTAAAGGTAAAAGGCTATAAGACCATCTCCAAGCAACTAGATGTTCCTGTGAGTACAGTTGCACATATTATTCAGAAGTTTAAGATCCATGGGACTGTAGCCAACCTCCCTGGACGTGGCCGCAGGAGGAAAATTGATGACAAATCTAAGAGACGGATAATCCGAATGGTAACAAAAGAGCCTAGAAAGACTTCTAAAGAGATTCAAGGTGAACTTCATGCTCAAGGAACATTAGTGTCAGATCGCACCATCCGTCGTTTGTTTGAGCCAAAGTGGACTACATGGGAGACGACCAAGGAGGACACCATTGTTGAAAACGAATCATAAAAAAGCAAGACTGGAATATGCCAAACTACATGTTGACAAGCCACAAAGCTTCTGGGAGAATGTCCTGTGGACAGATGAGACAAAAATCGAAGTTTTTGCCAAGGCACATCAGCTGTATGTTCACAGACGAAAAAATGAAGCATATCAAGAAAAGAACACTGTCCCTACTGTGAAACATGGAGGAGGCTCTGTTATGTTCTGGGGCTGCTTTGCTGCGTCTGGCACAGGGTGTCTTGAATCTGTGCAGGGTACAATGAAATCTCAAGACTATCAATGGAATTCTAGAGAGAAATGTACTAGCCAGTGTCAGAAAGCTTGGTCTCATCGCAGGTCATGGGTCTTGCAACAGGACAATGACCCAAAACACACAGCTAAAAACACCCAAGAATGGCTAAGAGGAAAAAAATTGGACTATTCTAAAGTGGCCGTCTATGAGCCCTGACCTCAATCCTATTGAGCATCTTTGGAAGGAGCTGAAACATGCAGTCTGGAAAAGGCACCCTTCAAACCGGACACAACTGGAGCAGTTTGCTCATGAGGAGTGGGCCAAAATACCTGCTGAGAGGTGCAATGTCTCATGACAGTTACAGGAAGCGTTTGATTGCAGTGATTGCCTCAAAAGGTTGCGCAACAAAATATTAAGTTAGGGGTACCATCATTTTTGTCCATGCCTGTTTCATGAGTTTATTTTTTTACATATATTCTGTTGAAGCATGGTTGAAAAACAATGTCTGACTTTCATTGGTTAACATTTATAGAATTTTTATTTATTATTACTTTTGTCAGATTAAAGTTATTTCTGTGACCATTGTGACTTTTTCTTTCATTGACCAAAGGGTACATACAACAACAATTTAATGTCCATCACGTCATATGTAAACATCATCTAATAGAAATATAGTAAACACCTCATTCATAATAAAAATATCCAGTAAACACCTATCATATATATCATAAAATAAAATAAAAAAATAAAAATATATATATAAAATACTCCATATATATACTCATATAATAAAAATACTCCATGTAAACACCTCATTCATAATAAAAATACTCCATGTAAACACCTCACTCATAATGAAAAATACTCATGTAAATACTCATAATAAAAATACTCCATGTAAACACCTCATTCATAATAAAAATACTCCATGTAAACACCTCACTCATAATAAAAATACTCCATGTAAACACCTCATTCATAATAAAAATACTCCATGTAAACACCTCATTCATAATAAAAATACTCCATGTAAACACCTCACTCATAATAAAAATACTCCATGTAAACACCTCACTCATAATAAAAATACTCCATGTAAACACCTCACTCATAATAAAAATACTCCATGAAAATACTCTATATAAACACCTCACTCATAATAAAAATACTCCATGTAAACACCTCACTCATAATAAAAATACTCCATGTAAACACCTCATTCATAATAAAAATACTCCATGTAAACACCTTCATTCATAATAAAAATACTCCATGTAAACACCTCACTCATAATAAAAATACTCCATGTAAACACCTCACTCATAATAAAAATACTCCATGTAAACACCTCACTCATAATAAAAATACTCCATGTAAACACCTTCATTCATAATAAAAATACTCCATGTAAACACCTTCATTCATAATAAAAATACTCCATGTAAACACTTCATCACTCA
>JACRUU010000002.1:2387149-2392149 GCA_030449085.1 Kryptopterus vitreolus
AGGTTGTTAGATGTGATATTGGAATATATTCATATATTGGAATAGAACCATTATTGGAATTAGATCAGATTAGATTACATTAGGTTAGACCCGATTAGATGACATTTTTTAGATAATATTTATATTAAATTAGATTACATTATATTATGATAGATTACATTAGATTATACTAGATTAGTTTGTTAGATCATTTTAGATTAGATGAAATTATGTTATCATGAATTAGATTACATGATATTCGTGCAGGTTAGAGTAGAGTAGATTGCGTTAGATTAGACAAAATGTGATTATGTTAGAATAGATGATGTTAGATTATACTAGATTAGATGACAAGATTATAATATATTAGATGAGATGATGTTAGATTGGATTAGATTACATTGGACTAGATCAGATTAGATTGTTAGTTTAGACTAGCTGAGATTATGTTGGATTAGACGTTATATTAGGATAGATTACGGTAGATTATACTAATTTAATTTACATACATGGATGTACAGAGACGAATATCTAGCAGTAAAATGTAGGTTAAGTAAAATCCAACAGAGAGGAAGAAAATAAAGTAAATAAAGAAAAAGAAAATAAGGGAAAAAAGGAAAATAAAATAATTTAATTGTAAGATTATATGAATAATGAATAATTTATAATTTATTATCGGGATCCTGATGATGGAGGAAGAAAATATTAGATTGTTAGATTAGATTAGATTAGATTAGATATGATTCCACTTGTAAAGTACATGTACATTCATTCATCTTCTAGCGCTTTATCCCATCTTCCCTCGGGTCACGGGGAGTCTGTGCCTATCTCAGGCGTCTATGGGCATTAAGGCAGGATACACCCTGGATGGAATGCCAACCCATCACAGGACACACACACACACACACACACATTCATACACTAGGGACAATTTTCCAAGGTGCCAATCAACCTACCGTGCATGTTTTTGGACCGGGGGAGGAAACCGGAGAACCCGGAGAAAAACCCCCTGAGGCACGGGGAGAACATGCACAAACTCCACACACACACATGGCCGAGACGGGAATCGAACCCGGACCCTGGCGGTGTGAGGCGAACGTGCTCACCACTAAACCACCGTGTCCCCCTTGTACATGACTTGCTCATGAACTCATGAACCAGATCACCACTTTTTACAGCTTTAATTCCATTCCAGTATAGCTAAATAGAAAGAAATAGTGAGATCGCTGTTTTAAAAGTGAAAGAAAACAAAAAAAGGGACGCCACCATGTATTCTTTTATTTCTTTTATTTATTATATTTATTTCCTACGACAACTTTTTAATCTTATCAAAGTCACCCGTTCTGAACTCAGGAAAATCTCCCATCGCGTTAAAGTCTTAGTCGTCTACATTTACGCTCTCTAAGGTATTTACTTTCAAAATAAATAAATAAATAAAGCTCCTATTATAAAAGCGAGTTATGGGCGATCTGTGTGTCCTTGGAGTTTAGGGGGTTAATGAAGTGCCCTTTATCCTGGGTATTTTTTCTTTTCTTTTTTTTCTTTTTTTTATACAAGTAGTCAAATACACAAATTTATAAAGTGCCCTTTTATTCAGTTGAACGCCTGCGACTGGAGACCGGAGTCCAATCAAGAATAAAGGAATAATATGGAATCCATTAGGAATAGACACACACTGAGCTCTAATGCTTTTATCCTCACACACACACACACACACACACACACTCAAAGCCCACTCCTGTGAATTTATAACAAAGTGTAGGGAGCGTGGTGAGACAGCATCGCTGGAGCGTCGATTGGCCCCGCCGAGGTTTCAGTCCGGCTCTAATGTTCCTCTATTCTGCCCCGGGGAGGGCAAAACTGCAGCCGTGTCACTTTATTGAAGAGGCTAGTGCTTTTATATTATCGTTTTTTTTTTCTGGGTTTTCTTTTTTTTTGGTAAGTTTTTTTGCCAGGAAACAGGCTTATTGAGCCGCAGTGTGTGTGTGTGTGTGTGTGTGTGTGTGTGTGTGTGTGTGTGTGTGTGTGTGTGTGGGCCGAATGCAGTGCAATCTGAACATCACACGCCCACTGAGATTTCCCAGCATTCTGCTTTGATGGCATGTGACAGGACGGATGTGTCGAGGTGCAGAGTGTGAGAAAAGCTGACAGGAAGCATTTTAGGTAAAGATTTGGAGGAAAGAATAATGCGTCAGAAAGCTGAAGGTTTGGAGTCCTACTTATTTGTTCGATTTATTTTAAAAATGCAGAAACATAAATTATATATATATATATATATATATATATATATATATCTATATATATATATATATATATATATATTAATAATGAGATGGCTTGATAAAGGCCACACGTCCTTCACCAGGAATGAGATACAGAGGCCACACCTTCTTTACCAAGATCGAGATACAGAGGCCACATAACAGAGAACACAACCCCCCCTTCACTGAAATCCAGAGCCAACCTCTTTTCACTGAGATACAGAGGACACACCTCCTTCACTCAGCCAGCCTCCTTCACAGAATGAGAAAGATACAGAGGCCACTCCTCCTACAGAAGCCACACCACAAAAACACTCCCCTCCTTATACTGAGAATGAGATACAGAGGCCACACCCCCTTCTGAGAATGAGATAGACTGAGATACAGAAGACACACTTCCTTTACCAAGAATAAAAAACAGAAGCCAGACCTCCTTCACTGAGAATGAGATACAGAGGCCACTCCTCATTTACTGAGACTGAGATACAGAGGACACACCTTCTTTACCAAGATCGAGATACAGAAGCCACACCTCCTTCACTGAGACTGAGATACAGAGAACACACTAGCTTCACCAAAATGAGATACAGAGGCCACACCTCCTTCACTGAGGACTGAGATAAAGAGGCCACTCCTCCTTTCACTGAGACTGAGATACAGAGGATACACACCTCCTTCACCAAGAATAAGATACAAAAGCCACACCTCTTCACTGAGAATGAAATACAGAGGCCACACCTCCTTCACTGAGAATGAGATACAGAGGACACTCCTCCTTTACCAAGAATAAGATACAGAAGCCACACCTCCTTCACTGAGAATGAGATACAGAGGCCACACCCCCTTCACTGAGACTGAGATACAGAGGACACACCTCCTCTACCAAGAATAAGATACAAAAGCCACACCTCTTTCACTGAGACCTCCTTCATGAAATACAGAGGCCACACCTACAGAAGCCACACCCTTTCACTGAGAATGAGATACAGAGGCCACTCCTCATACAGACTGAGATACAGAGGACACACCTCCTTCTTACCAAGAATAAGATACAAGAGCCACACCTCTTTAACTGAGAAGAAATACAGAGGCCACATCCTTCACTGAGAATGAGATACACACTCCTCCTTTACCAAGAATAAGATACAGAGGCCACACCTCCTTCACTGAGAATGAGATACAGAGGCCACTCCTCCTTCACTGAGACTGAGATACAGAGGACACACCTTCTTCACCAAGAATAAGATACAGAAGCCTGAGAATGAGATACACCTCCTTTCACTGAGACTGAGATACAGAGGACACACCTTCTTCACCAAGATAAGATACAGAAGGCCACACCTCCTTCACTGAGACTGAGACTACAGAAGCCACACCTCTTTCACTGAGAATGAGATACAGAGGCCACTCCTCATTCACTGAGACTGAGATACAGAGGACACACCTTCTTTACCAAGATCGAGATACAGAACCAAGCCACACCTCCTTCACTGAGACTGAGATACAGAGAACACACTAGCTTCACCAAAATGAGATACAGAGGCCACACCTCCTTCACTGAGACTGAGATAAAGAGGCCACACCTCCTTCACTGAGACTGAGATACATAGAAGAGGCCACACCTCCTTCACTGAGACTGAGATACAGAGGCCACACCTCCTTCACCAAGAATAAGATACAGAAGCCACACCTCCTTCACTGAGACTGAGATACAGAGGCCACACCTCCTTCACTGAGAATGAGATACAGAGGCCACTCCTCCTTCACTGAGACTGAGATACAGAGGCCACACCTCCTTCACCAAGAAGAAGATACAGAGCCACACCTCCTTCTGAGACTGAGATACAGAGGACACACCTCCTTTACCAAGAAGAAGATACAGTAGCCACACCTCCTTCACTGAGAATGAGATACAGAGGCCACTCCTCCTTCACTGAGACTGAGATACAGAAGCCACACCTCCTTCACTGAGACTGAGATACAGAGGCCACTACAGAAGCCACACCTCCTTCACTGAGAATGAGATACAGAGGCCACACCTCCTTACAAAAGCCACACCTGAGAAGAATAAGATACTGAGAATGAGAAGCCACACCTCCTTCACTGAGACTGAGATACAGAGGCCACTCCTCCTTCACTGAGAATGAGATACAGAGGCCACACCTCCTTCACTGAGAATGAGATACAGAGGCCACACCTCCTTCACTGAGAATGACATACAGAGGCCACACCTCCTTCACTGAGAATGAGATACAGAGGCCATACTTCCTTCACCTATACTGAGATGCAGAGGCCACACCTCCTTCACCAAGAACCAGACACTTGGCCACACCTCCTTCATTGAGACTTAGATGCCAAAGCCACCACCTCCTTTCACCAAGAATGATACAGAGGCCACACCTCCTTCACTGAGAGACTGAGATGCAGAGGCCACACCTTCTCTAGCATGACACTTAGGCCACACCTCCTTTATTGTAAGTGAAACTCAGAAATCGTGCTTAATTCATTTAAACTGAGACACAGTAGCCACGCCTCCTTTATTGACATTCAGATGCCCCGCCTTCTTCACTGAGAACAAGATGCAGAAGCCACACCACCTTTCAAAGATACAGGAGATACAGAAGCCACGCCTCCTTCACTGAGTCTGAGACACAAAGGCCACACCCCCTCACACCCCCTCACACAGTTCCACACTTTTACTATGGCTATTTTTTGTCAGTTAGAATTGAACACTATCTCTGAGCAGCGAGTGTGACTCAC
>JACRUU010000002.1:2397149-2409649 GCA_030449085.1 Kryptopterus vitreolus
AAAAAATAAATGAAAAAGTTAGAGAGATACAACAGAAAGAAGAAAGAAAGAAATAGACATGATAAAGAGATCAAGGGAAAGAGAGCAGAAGATAGAAAGAAAGAATAAAAGAAAGAGAAAGAAAAAAAGGGAGTGAGAGAGAGAGAACTAAATATCAAAAGAAGGAAGAAGGAAGGAAGGAAAAACAGTAATAGGATAGACATGATAAAGAAATAAAGGAAAAGAGAGCAGAAGAAAGAAAGAAAGAAATGGGACGGCGATAGATTGGAAAAAAAAAGGAAATAAAGAAAGGAAGAAAAAGAAAGTGATACATGTGCTAAAAAGATAAAGAGAGAGAAATAACATAAAAAAAGAGAGAAATTGTTTATCTGGTGATGTAATTGTTTGTTGATATTCTTTGCGTTTGTTTATTTTGCCGGACGCGTCCTCTGTATCACTCCTTCGCCGTCGTTCCCATCTGTGCATTATCTCTCCGTTTTTTCTCTCTTTCTGTGGTGTAAGAAGGATTGCGCACTCGTCTTCCCCCGGACCTCCACTTAACAAACGCTTATCGTTTCGCTTTAACGCTCCTTCATTACGCTAAGTGCTGCACGCTAACCCCTGCAGATGTTTTCTTTCTGCTAAGCAATCAGACACGGTGGGGGGGGAAGAAGAGAAGGAGAGTGGCGGAGTGAGGGAAAACAGAGGAAAAAAAAGAGAGGGAGAAATAAAGAAGGGAGGAAGAAACATTGGGATTGTAAGCAGAGCTGAGTTGGGAGAGACGTGAGCGTTTAGTGAGCAGACAGTTGGTGTGATTCAGCTTGGCTCGGCTGTCTCGCTCCATGTAGCTCATCTATCACTGACTATTTCTGGAGACTCAACCTTTCCCTCTCTCGTCTGCACACCGCCCGAGGAGAATTCAATCGCTCGCTGCCGACTCGTACCGCCTCGCGCTGACTCGTACCGCCTCACGCTGACGACTCGTACCGCCTCGCGCTGACTCGTACCGCCTCACGCTGACGACTCGTACCGCCTCGCGCTGACTCGTACCGCCTCGCGCAGACTCGTACCGCCTCGCGCTGACTCGTACCGCCTCGCGCTGACGACTCGTACCGCCTCACGCAGACTCGTACCGCCTCGCGCTGACTCGTACCGCCTCACGCTGACGACTCGTACCGCCTCGCGCTGACTCGTACCGCCTCGCGACCGCAAACGCAGCGCTTTATTGTTTTTGCGGCGCGGAGACGCAGATACGGAGAGAGTCCGTCCTGATTCATTAACACTTCCTGTTTTAACATCTGTTTTATTAACACTTCCTGTTGTAACATCTGTAGGAAGGTGGATGGGAAGTGAATCGGAAGTGTGGGATTTGGGATTTGGGTGGGATTTGGGTGGGGGAAGTGGGATGGGATTTGGGTGGGAAGTGGATGGGATTTGGGTGGGAAGTGAATGGGATTTGGGTGGGAAGTGGAATGGGATTTGGGTGGGACCTGTGGGATGGGATTTGGGTGGGGTGGGATTTGGGTGGGATTGGGTGGGAGTGGTGGGCTTTGGGATTTGGGTGGGATTTGGGTGGGATGGAGTTGGGCTAGTGAATGGGCTTGGGTGGGTGGGCCTTGCACTGGGGGTGGGATTTGGGTGGGGGTGGGCTTTTGGTGGGCCGTGGCCTGGGCTTTGGAGTGGCCGTGCCTGGCTTTTGTGGCTTTGGGTGGATTGCCTGGGCTTTGGGAGGTGGGCGCTTTTCCTGGCCCGGGTTGAGTGGGCCTGGGCTTTGGTGGGTGGGCTTTGGGTGGGCCGTGCCTGGGCTGGGTTCTTGGGTGGGACCTTGGGTGGGCGTGACGGGCTTTGGGTGGGCCGTGCCTGGGTTTGGTGGGATTTGCCCGGCTTTGGTGGATGGGCGTGGGTGGGGGTGGGAGCTGGGCTTTGGGTGGGAAGTGGATGGGATTTGGGTGGGAAGTGGATGGGATTTGGGTGGGATTTGGGTGGGAAGTGGATGGGATTTGGGTGGGAAGTGGATGGGATTTGGGTGGGAAGTGGATGGGATTTGGGTGGGAAGTGGATGGGATTTGGGTGGGATTTGGGTGGGAAGTGGATGGGATTTGGGTGGGATTTGGGTGGGAAGTGGTGGGATTTGGGTGGGATTTGGGTGGGAAGTGATGGGATTTGGGTGGGATTTGGGTGGGAAGTGGATGGGATTTGGGTGGGAAGTGAATGGGATTTGGGTGGGAACTTGGGTGGATGGGATTTGGGTGGGAAGTGAATGGGATTTGGGTGGGAAGAAGGAATGGGATTTGGGTGGGATTTGGGTGGGAAGTGGATGGGATTTGGGTGGGATTTGGGTGGGAAGTGAGTGGGAAGGAATTTGGATGGGAATGTGGGTGGGAATTTGAACGTCCCACTCGGGAGGAAAAGAGACGTCTGGGTTTTGTGAATGTAGACGTCGTTTAAACGCTGCATGTCTTTATCAAGGCCGTTTTTAATTATTGTACAGACGCGTGTCTCCGAGCTGAGCCGGGTTTCCCAGGGCAGCCATCGTGAGCGACCCGGATCCTCTTCATCAGGAACGTCGTAGAGGGAACGTCTGCGCGAGGTCTTCTCCGCGTTCAGGGCGTGTGGTGCGGATCCAGGCTGGGCTGATCCTGAAGTTCTCTTAATTAAAAAAGGCGACGTGCTTTCACACAGCCGCGAGGGGAGCAGATGGAGTGTGTGACACTGTGTGTATGTGTGTGTGTGTGTGTGTGTGTGTGTGTGTGTGTGTGCTGACAAATAATTACTGGACAATTATCTTTATCACCATCA
This sequence comes from Kryptopterus vitreolus, assembly GCA_030449085.1. Taxonomy (NCBI): domain Eukaryota; kingdom Metazoa; phylum Chordata; class Actinopteri; order Siluriformes; family Siluridae; genus Kryptopterus; species Kryptopterus vitreolus. The sequence continues at coordinate 2,399,928 of JACRUU010000002.1, forward strand.
TCATCATCAAACACACAATAAGAAGGACTGAGTGCTCCATAAACAGAACACGATTCCCCAATAAAGCAGAATGAATAGTGTGTGTGTGTGTGTGTGTGTGTGTGTGTGTGTGTGTGTGTGTGTGTTCGACACTTTTCCTCTGCTGTTGTTCCCATGTTCACACACAAAGTCACACATGTCTGATCATTAGATTAGAAACAGGGCCGGGAGCCGAGATACCTCAGAGGTGAGAATGAATCACTACACAAAAAGACAAACAAACAAACAAACAAACAAATAAGTATTTTGTATGTAAATAGGAAAAATAAAGGATTTAAATTTAATGCTGAATAAAGTTTAGAAACAATTTTGTGCAAAACAAAAATGATCAAATGTGTCATCTGCTTTGTTTGTCATTTGTTTGTGTTTGTTTGTTTGTTTGTTTGCTTGTTTATTCAGATACTGTTTGTATGTGACTTCTATTGTTTCAGCAACCAATCCCAAACTTCAACACTTCCTGTTTATAACATCTGTATCTACATTACTTCCTGTTTATAACATCTGTATCTACATTACTTCCTGTTTATAACATCTGTATCTACATTACTTCCTGTTTATAACATCTGTATCTGCATTACTTCCTGTTTATAACATCTGTATCTACATTACTTCCTGTTTATAACATCTGTATCTGCATTACTTCCTGTTTATAACATCTGTATCTCCAACACTTCCTGTTTATAACATCTGTATCTCCAACACTTCCTGTTTATAACATCTGTATCTCTAACACGTCCTGTTTATAACATCTGTATCTGCATTACTTCCTGTTTATAACATCTGTATCTGCATTACTTCCTGTTTATAACATCTGTATCTCCAACACTTCCTGTTTATAACATCTGTATCTGCATTACTTCCTGTTTATAACATCTGTATCTCTAATTACTTCCTGTTTATAACATCTGTATCTGCATTACTTCCTGTTTATAACATCTGTATCTGCATTACTTCCTGTTTATAACATCTGTATCTGCATCACTTCCTGTTTCGTGTAGTGTGTAAAAGTGCATGGTGGTGTTGTGGATGTATTAGTGAGTCACATCTGTAATGTAATAGTGAACACTTTGGACACGGTCTCCCTCTTACAGGGACTCGGGGGAGGTGTTTGCTTCAACACTGCCCCCATGTGGCCGAGACGCAGACGTTCAGCTGTGATTAGAAATTCACAGCAGATTCCAAGGCGTAAAAAACAATGATGAGGGAGGAAGTGTGGAGGAGAAGCATGGGTAAGAACCCACTGACTGTCTGACAGAGAGAGAGAGAGGGATAGAGAGAGAGAGAGAGAGAGAGAGAGAGAGGGAGTAAAAAGACGGGAGGTATTTCCATCATGTGTTGGTGTTAGCGTTAGCGGTGAACCTCAACCTTGGAGTCAGAGATAAGAGCTTGTTATTTCAGACTGAACTGAGACTCACACCGAGGGTTACACTCCTCCTCCTCCTCCTCCTCCTCCTCCTCCTCCTCCTTCTCCTCCTCCTACTGTGTATCATCATCCTCTTCTCTTACACACACACACACACACACACACACATATATACAGACGTGGACAAAATTGTTGGTACCCTTTGGTCAATGAAAGAAAAAGTCACAATGGTCACAGAAATAACTTTAATCTGACAAAAGTAATAATAAATAAAAATTCTATAAATGTTAACCAATGAAAGTCAGACATTGTTTTTCAACCATGCTTCAACAGAATTATGTAAAAAAATAAACTCATGAAACAGGCATGGACAAAAATGATGGTACCCCTAGAAAACACAGAAAATAATGTGACCAAAGGGACATGTTAATTGAAGGTGTGTCCACTAATTAGCATCACAGGTGTCTACAACCTTGTAATCAGCCATTGGGCCTATATATATGGCTCCAGGTAATCACTGTGTTGTTTGGTGATATGGTGTGTACCACACTCGACATGGACCAGAGGAAGCAAAGGAAAGAGCTGTCTCAAGAGATCAGAAAGAAAATTATAGACAAGCATGTTAAAGGTAAAGGCTATAAGACCATCTCCAAGCAACTAGATGTTCCTGTGAGTACAGTTGCACATATTATTCAAGAAGTTTAAGATCCATGGGACTGTAGCCAACCTCCCTGGACGTGGCCGCAGGAGGAAAATTGATGACAAATCTAAGAGACGGATAATCCGAATGGTAACAAAAGAGCCTAGAAAGACTTCTAAAGAGATTCAAGGTGAACTTCATGCTCAAGGAACATCAGTGTCAGATCGCACCATCCGTCGTTGTTTGAGCCAAAGTGGACTACATGGGAGACGACCAAGGAGGACACCATTGTTGAAAACGAATCATAAAAAAGCAAGACTGGAATATGCCAAACTACATGTTGACAAGCCACAAAGCTTCTGGGAGAATGTCCTGTGGACAGATGAGACAAAAATCGAAGTTTTTGCCAAGGCACATCAGCTGTATGTTCACAGACGAAAAAATGAAGCATATCAAGAAAAGAACACTGTCCCTACTGTGAAACATGGAGGAGGCTCTGTTATGTTCTGGGGCTGCTTTGCTGCGTCTGGCACAGGGTGTCTTGAATCTGTGCAGGGTACAATGAAATCTCAAGACTATCAAGGAATTCTAGAGAGAAATGTACTAGCCAGTGTCAGAAAGCTTGGTCTCAGTCGCAGGTCATGGGTCTTGCAACAGGACAATGACCCAAAACACACAGCTAAAAACACCCAAGAATGGCTAAGAGGAAAAAATTGGACTATTCTAAAGTGGCCGTCTATGAGCCCTGACCTCAATCCTATTGAGCATCTTTGGAAGGAGCTGAAACATGCAGTCTGGAAAAGGCACCCTTCAAACCGGACACAACTGGAGCAGTTTGCTCATGAGGAGTGGGCCAAAATACCTGCTGAGAGGTGCAGATGTCTCATTGACAGTTACAGGAAGCGTTTGATTGCAGTGATTGCCTCAAAGGTTGCGCAACAAAATATTAAGTTAGGGGTACCCATCATTTTTGTCCATGCCTGTTTCATGAGTTTATTTTTTTACTTAATTCTGTTGAAGCATGGTTGAAAACCAATGTCTGACTTTCATTGGTTAACATTTATAGAATTTTTATTTATTCTTACTTTTGTCAGATTAAAGTTTTTTCTGTGACCATTGTGATTTTTTCTTTCATTGACCAAAGGGTCCACCAACATTTTTGTCCACGTCTGTATATCACATAACACACACACACCAAACACACACACAACACACACCCACTATTATATATATATATAGATTATATATATATTATAGATATAGATATATATACCACACACACATCACACACACTATATATATATAATATATATATATATATATAGAGATATAGAGATATATATATATATACACACACAACACACACACACACCACACAGATAATTTAGGACACACCAAATGTACATGATATAATATAATCACACACATTTACCTGTGTTTGTATACAAACACACACAGACATATGCATTTAGGGACATTTGTTAGGCAACAAATTTGAACAGATACACAAACACACACAACACACACACACACAACACACCACACAACACACAACAACACACACAACACCACACACACACACAAGCACACCCTGTATGAGAAATAAGCAGTGACTGGTTTATGTGATGTAGTTGTGTGATGGGGTTGAGTCTCTCTGGTCTCTCTCTCTCTCTCTCTCTCTCTCTCTCCTATCTCTCTCTCTCTCTTCTCGCTCTGTCTTGTGTGTTGTGTGCGTGTGTTTGTGTGTGTGTGTGTGTGTGTGTGTGTGTGTGGTGTGTGTGTGTGTGTGAGACATGCCAGCCTCTGATGGTCGCTGCTGCAGTCTGAGCAGGAATTTAATAATTCAGCAGGTGCAATATGTTCAGGCTCAGACCCTTCTCAGAAAAAAACAGCCTGTGTGTGTGTGTGTGTGTGTGTGTGTGTGTGTGTGTGGTGTGTGTGTGTGTGTGTGTGTGTGTGCGCGTGTGTGTGTGTTGTGGTGTGTGTCTTTCTTCTGCCCACACTTAACACACACACACACTTCCTCCACTTTCTCCTGATTCAACATTCTCTCGACCCCATGCAGTGACTGAGAGTGCTGGTGGCTATTTCTACACACTAACTCCCCTGAGCACTCTGTCTATCGCGAATCGCTCTCTCTCTCTCTCTGTCTCTCTAAGAGAGTCTGTTTATCTGTCTCTCACTCTTCCTGTAACTCTCTCTCTCACTCTGACAGCTTTCTCTCTTTCTTTCTCTCTCCTCAGGATGGGAGCGATCTCACTCTCTGGTCTACCTATCACAGCTGAAACTTTCCCCTCGAGAATCTCTATTCGCCTCAACTCTCTCTAGACTTACCACAAAGCTCAATCACTAACCCCCCCTCTCTCCTCTCTGTCTCTCTCTCTCTCTCTCTCCTGTCCTCACGCTCATTCTCCATCGCTTCACCTTCTCTTCCCGCTCTCTTTCCCCCCAAACTCTCACTATCTCCTCTCTCTCTCCTCAGCAACCCTCTCTCTCTCCTATGTCCTCTCTCTTCCTTTCCTCTCTCACTCTCTCTCACGCTTCACCTTCTTTTCACTCTATCTTTCCCCTGCTAAAACTCTCTCTCATCTCCCTCTCTCTCTCTCTGAATCTTTCCCTGTCAACGCTCTCTCTCACGCTTTCACTCTCTCTCCCTCTCTCTCTCTCCCTCACTCTTACTGTCCCTCTGTCTCCCCTCACTCTCTCTGTCCCTCACTCTTTCCCTGTCTTTCCCCTCACTCTCTCTCCCTGTCTCTCTCTTTCCTTCTATCTACTCTTTCCCTATCCTTTTCTCTCTCTATCCCTCTCTCTCTCAACTCCTCTCCCTCACTCATTCCCTTCTCTCTCTCCTCAATCTCTCTCTCCCTCACTCATTCCCTGTCTCTCTCCTTCTCTCTCACTCTTTCCCTGTCTCCGTCTCTCTCTCTCTCTGTCTGTCTCTCTCTCTCTCTCTCTGTCTCTCTCTCTCTCTCTCTCACGCTCTCCATCAGAATTCAGGGGACTTTTGATTCTTTTTTCTTTCTTTCTCTTTGGGCCCCTCACTGAGGCCCCGTTGCTATGGTAACAGAGCGAGACACCAAAGCGCTTTTTCCCTTTGCTGTCTCGCCTCACGCAACGTTTTCTTTCCTCACAGAACTCAGAACCAGAACACAGACAAGGAACAAATACTGATTATTCTACACTGCTGAAGTGACCTTGGTGTAGAGAGAGTGTGAGAGAGAGAGAGAGAGAGAGAGAGGGAGGGAGAGGGAGAGACTGAGAGAGAGGAGAGAGACTAGAGAGAGGAGAGAGAGAGAGAGAGAGAGAGAGAGAGACAGGGAAACAGCGGGAGATAGAGAGAGAGAGAGAGAGAGACATGGAGATGGAGGAAAGAGAGAGAGAGAGAGAGAGTGACAGGGAGAGGGAGGTTAAAAAGAAAGAGAGAAAGAACGAAAAAAGAAAGAAAATAAAGGACAAACAAAGAATCAAAGAAAGAACAAAAGCAAGAAAGTGACAAAATGAAAAACAAAGTAAAGAAGGTCGAGAAAAAGTGATCAAATATTCAGATATAGAAAAAAGATTATTTCTATCTAGTGCTCTTCTATCTATCTATCTATCGATGGATGGATCGATCTATCTCTATCTATTATCACTGTCTATCTGTCTATCCATCTATCTATCTATCTATCTATCTGTCTGTCTGTCTTCCTGTCTGTCCGTCTATCTGTCTGTCTATCTATTTATCTATCTGATGATGTAATGCATATGATGATATGTAGTTATCTCCTACTTCTTTTAATCTTTTCACACAAATATTAATCCATATATATATATATATATATTATTATTGACACTTGTTGTTATTGTTATTTATTGGAGACTCCTTTCATCATAGAACGTTTACTCAAACCTGCTGAGTAAACCGACCAATCAGAATGCACTATATCTATTAAGTGAAGGGCGATCGCGTCTGAAACGACATCTCTCGTAATAGTAGTTCAATTCTTGCGTCTTGTGGATGTGTGGTGTGTGTGTGTGGGGTGGGGGGGGGGGTGACACAAATTTATGGGTGAAGCCCAGCTCTCCATCCTCATTTTTCTCTCTGCTCTGCTCTGCTTTGATTGTATCTATTTGCTTTTGAATTTGGCTTCTCAATTTTCTGCACTTTCTTGCGTTCGCGTGTCGGAAAATTGCAATTCAAACCCCCCCCCCCATTCCCCCACACAAACCCCCCCCCCACACACACACACACACACACACACCACACACACACACACACAACCCTTCCCCTCCTCCACGTCCTCGGTTTTTCAGAGCCCTTCCCCTTCGCGAATCTCGTTTCGAATGCGTTAAACTTTGGCGGCGCTGGTCTGAACGGCCCGGCGCTCCTGCAGATGCTATCGCTCCCCCGTCACTCCGGATTGATGGACGTGGATGAAAAATGCCCTCTGGAGACAAACAGGTTTTTCGGCTCGGCTTTCGGCATTCGGGCGTATCATCGCAGCCGCGTCAATTCTCCAGACGATGTCTTCGGCTCGGCGTGTCACCATTGATCGTCCCATTATTCACCGGCGCTAATGCGCCTGAATAGAGAGAGACTGCTGGAAGTGGAGGATCAAACATCCCTTTAATCCAAGCGAGCCATCGCAATCCCACAACTGCCAAAGAGTGATGGACAAGTCTATTATAGGAGTAGAGAGGTGCAGGGTGGCCGGGGGGGGGGGGAAGGGGGGGGGGAGAGTTGCAGGGAGACGCAGGAGACATGAGGAGGCTCGGGGAAATGCAGAGACATGCAGGAAGGTACAAGGAGACGCAGGATAGCACAAGAAGGTCCAGGGAGATGAAGAGAGGTGCAGCGTTACAGGGAGGTGGAGGAAGGTGTCATGTGACACGGGGAGAGGCATGGAGGTGTAAGGTGACATAGGGAGAAGCCATAAGGATCCATAAGGGGAGGTGCAGGAAGCTACAAGGGACACACAGGGGAGGTTCATGGAGGTGTAAAGTAAAACAAGGTGTTTCACGGGGAGACATAGGATTTGAAAGAAGTTTGAGACAGTATAGGAAGTCGTAACGTAGCACAACGGCGACATTGGGAGGTGCAGCGAGGCGTAAGTAAGTGGTTTGAAGTGTAAAATATGGGACGTGGCTCCTTTAAGAATTGTGTTCCGGTTGCTTTTCCATATAAACTGGTGATACGGTGTTTAGGTTATACGGAAGCGCTTTATTGCGTTCAGTAAAAATGCGCTTTATTGCAGTAATACGGATTTGGGAATGCGATGCGCTTGCGTAAGGTTCCGTACGGTAATATACGCTAATATAGTGAGGAGATCGTACCTGATGTGAATGCGCAGATAGGGGGCGTAATTCGGGGGGAAATTTAGGAAGCGTGAGTGGATGCACTGAACGTTTATTTATTCGTTTATTCCGTTCCATTCTACGATAACGCAGAGTGAAGGAGCAGATCACTCACATAGTAACGCGTTAATCACGTGTTAATAACATTAGCGCCGTTAATTTGCGTTAATGAAAACTTTGACAGCACTAATTGGCACTATGCAAATCTTTTGGGTCTTTTATCTTATATTAATGTCCGAATCCACCAAAATGAGGCAGCGATGTATAGATCAGCTCGGCATAAGTGCATTATTACCTCTTATTCCACATGTAGTCTCCATTCATTCATTCATTCATTCATCTTCTAGCGCTACATCAGATCTTCCCTCGGGTCACGGGGAGTCTGTGTCTATCTCAGGCGTCTATGGGCATTAAGGCAGGATACACCCTGGATGGAATGCCAACCCATCACAGGACACACACACACAAACACACACACACATTCACACACACACACACACACACACACATTCACACACACACTAGGGACAATTTCTCCAAGGTGCCAATCAACCTACCGTGCATGTTTTTGGACCGGGGAAAACCCCCCTGAGGCACGGGGGGAAAAGGAAACCGGAGAACCCGGAGTTCAAAAAAAAACCCCTGAGGCACATAAGGCCCTTAACCCTGAATTGATTGTAAGTCGCTCTGATAAGAGGGCGTCTGCCAAATGCTGCAAAATGTAAATGTAAATTGCAAACTCCACACACACATGGCCGAGACGGGAATCGAACCCGGAGGCGAACGTGCTAACCACTAAACCACCGTGCCCCCTTCATGTAGTCTCCAAAAATCTTGGTGTTTAATAGGGATGGAGTTCCATAAGCAGGAGATCTTCCAGTCCATCCCGTGGAAGGTGGATTTTCCCGGGCACGTTCCCTGCGAAGGCTTGTCAGCATTAAGGCAGATTATATCTATGAGACGAGTCAGGAGGGGAATAAAGAGGGAGTCATGGAGTAAATCATGAACATTGAGATTAGTCCTTAGGGTTTCATTATGCGCCGGTTTGGAGTTAATGGCTTTCTGTCATTCCCTCAGGATGGAGGAAACGTGTTGAGATTTTGATCTTGACCGCACATTAATGATGTGAGGGGTGAAACATTACAGCTTGATCACCACGGCCTGGCTAATGATGGTACACTACGTGTAACCGGCGTGTATAAACCGTCCCAAACACCCCCCGAACGTTGACGTCAGAGCGTGGGGCTAATCTGGTTTTTAATCATCGCCACGCTACTTTATCCCAGCGTTACACGAGCGGCGTCGTGTCCTCGAGACGTCTTCGTGTCTTCATCGCTATGCCAAGCGGATCCGCGCCATAATTCAGCCTGAAGTCCCATTTCGGATCTGCGTTTTGTAGGAATACATTTCTGTCAGCCGGGATGAAGCGAGCGCTGCTGTTAGCATTCATTAAGGCTCGCGGCCCCTGCGGACTAGCGCTGGATGTGCGCTCTGGCGTGGAGCCCGTCGATCTGACAGGTCATTATGGCGTCTCAAGCTGGGAGAGACTGAAGGAAAGGCTGCTAGCTCTTTCCCCATCTCTCCCTCTATCTCTCCCTCTATCTCTCCCTCTATCTCTCTCTCTCTCGCTCGATCCTCAATCCTCCTCGTTCAGACAGCTGTGAGGAGCTTCATCGACTCCATCACATCACACCTGGTGGAAAGTCGCCTGCACCTCCTACAACACCTCTGGTGTTTTCCGCCTCCGAAGCGAAGACACCTGCTTCTCATTAATGCGCTCAGGTACTTCTTAATAAACACAGACGAATAAATAAATAAGTAAATATACACAAGTGTATCAGCAAAAGTAATGGGACAGCCAATAGAAGATGCAGGACATCAGTGTTGGAGTCGGGGTTGGGTAGAGGAGGGGTCTTACACTTAGGGTGGTGTAGTGGTTAAGGTGTTGGACTCTGGACCGGAAGATCACAGGTTCAAACCCCACCAACACCAAGCTGCCACTAGTGGGCCCTTGAGCAAGGCCCTTAACCTTCAATTGCTCAGTTGTAAGTCGCTCTGGATAAGGGCGTCTGCCAAATACCTTAAATGTAAATGTCCTATAAAGGAACCCGAGCTTCATTAACACTAGGACATGCATTCAAATTTACATTTACACCATTCAGCAGACGACTTTATCCTGGGCAACATATGATATCTCTGTTATATGGTTGAGAAATTAAAGGTTAAGGGCCTTGCTCAGGGGCCCAGCTTGGTGGAGGTGGAATCTGTTTCATAATCCAGGAGTTTCGCCTGAAAAAGTCTTAAAAGTGCCACATTTTTTTATGTAAAACTCGGGGAGGTGAACAA
>JACRUU010000002.1:2414649-2424649 GCA_030449085.1 Kryptopterus vitreolus
GATAGATAGATAGATAGATGATAGATAGAGAGATAGAGATAGATAGATAGGAGACGATAGATAATAGATAGATAGATGGAATAGATAGATAGATAGATAGATAGATAGATCTAGAAGAGAGATATAGATAGATAGATAGATAGATAGATAGATAGATAGACAGAGAGGATAGATAGATAGATAGAAGGACAGACAGATAGAGAGAGATAGTAGATAGATAGATAGACAGACAGAATAGATAGATAGATAGATAGATAGATAGATAGATAGATAGATAGATGAGATAGATAGAGAGAGAGAGAGAGAGATAGATAGATAGATAGATAGACAGAGATCGAGACAGATCTAGATAGATAGATAGATAGATAGCAGAGATAGATAGATATAGAGCGTAGATAGATAGATAGATAGATAGAGATAGATAGATAGATAGATAGATAGATAGATAGATAGATAGATAGATATAGAGACATAGACAGAGATAGATAACACAGCAGATAGATAGAAGATATCAGAGTAGTTGATATTTTGTGATAGCGAGTACTATGAGATAGTGATGTTAGATGTGATAGATTACAGTGACTGTGATGGAATCTTGTGCGCAGTGTTCGCTCGCGAGATATATATAGATAGATCGATAGATAGATAGATCACGATGTGTTTAAAAGAGAACAGAATGAGTGTTTTTTTGTTGTTGTTTGTGCTTTGAGGATCTCCCGCGGTCGACCACATGGTGTCGAGTGTAAAGTATTGATTTTCCGGTCCACACGGGGAAATCCCACGACGCCGCCAAATAAATCCTCCGATAAACAGAGCAGAGGTCGCTGGTGTAAAGTCCCGCTGTGGATTTGCAATAAGTCCGACGCCAAACTCGCACATTTTATAGTCATTTAGGCGTTTTAGGAATATCGACGAATCCGGGCCTCGTACAGAAAATTCCAAAAAGCGGTTTCATGGGGGGGGGGGGGGGGGGATGGGGGGGGTGGGGGCTGCACGGGTCGTGTTCACAGCGCACCGGTGTGGAATATTAAACTCCCGAGGAGCTGCGTGATGAATTTTAGATGGTTTCACATCGATAAAAATTTAATCATAATTACTGACAGGCCGTCAGCCGTGCAGCGCTTCGGAGATCTCGCCGCGAAAGCACGCGACATGTCAAATCGATCCGCTTTTCAATTAGAGCGCCGGCGTTCCTTCTGCCGCCATTATTATACGACTTAATCGTGACGATCTGAGCGCGTCTTGATTAAACTGCAGGGTGTGTGTTTATTTATTTATTTATTTATTTATTTTTATTTACTGTATGTCGAAACAATATCGGGACATTTCCCAGCCATATGGAACACCACAAAAGCCCACGTTTGCCTGATACTAGGAGATCCATACCTGCTTTTTCCATGGGATCTCCAATGCTGCTGGGATGAATCTGACTGCACCTCCATCACTGCCCTACCTGATCTCCAAACATCTGCACAGAGGAACATCTTCAGAGACGAGTGGAGATTCCTATACAAGTAAATGGAGATGAAATGTGGAATGGTCCACTGTAGCTCCAGCCGAGGCCTTCTCAGATGCTTTTGGTTGTAAAGACTCGTATTTTAGAGATATTACACCACTCATATCTTCGAACCTTTTGGGGGAGGGTGGTGTGTCTCAGTGGTTTACGGTGCTGGGCTGCTGATCTAGAGTCAGGGGTTCAAGGCCTCGAGCAAGGCCCTTAACCATCTGTGTTACAGGGGGCGCTGTATCATGGCTGACCCTGTGCTTTGAACCACTCAGCTTGGATATGAGAAGAAGTGACAAACTAGACATGGGATATTTCATTTATTTTACCCCATTCATCTCTATGGGACCTGGAATGTATGGGGTTCGAGAGGCATATGTTCCGGACCTACTCCATCTCACCTACGAGTGGATATGTCACATGTATATGTCGGGCGAACACGGGGCTCAAATTTCCCCATTCATTCTCTATGGGTCCGGAATGTCACGGATTTCCCGGAATTCCCAACGTGTGTGGGATTCGGGAGGTATATGATCGTGATCCACTCCGGACCCTCCTACGAGCGGATTTGCCATATGTGCATGTCGGACGCTCACAGACCGAACTGTGATGCACGGAATTTCAACCAATGGGGAAAAAATTCCCATTTTGGCCCCGGGTTCGGAATTCCGTGTGGCCATTCCTTATAAAAGTAACAGCACACCTCACACCATCGGGACGCACGATATGAGGTATGATTCGTGTGGATGGGAGAAAAACTGCGGGACGAGTTACGCGGTGAAAATTTGCCCGAAGCGAGAGAGAGATTCTAATAGCGCTGCTTTTGCACGCGAATAATAAAGACTGTTCTGTTGTTGTGAGGTTGTAAATAAAGTGAATTGTGTAGGACGTGTTCTGCTGCCACGAGATTAGCTGACTGGATCTCTGCCTAAATGAACAGGTGTGCAGATGTATCAAATCTTGTAAATATAACCTTTCCTTTCTCCGACAAAACTGGCTTTCCGGTGCTTTACCTGCTTCCTCCTGTCCATCAGAAACCAGCGGGAGTCCTCAACATCATGTAGATCTATTCGTACCTACACCTCCCAGACTCTCAGTGCTCCTCTCATCCAGACTCACTCTTATACTGGTTGGTTTATTAGGATTCTACGTTTCCATTCATGCATTCATTCATTCATCTTCTACCGCTTTATCCGATCTTCCCTCGGGTCACGGGGAGTCTGTGTCTATCTCAGGCGTCTATGGGCATTAAGGCAGGATACACCCTGGATGGAATGCCAACCCATCGCAGGGCACACACACACACATTCACACACACTTTCACACTCACATTCACACACACACATTCATACACTAGGGATAATTTTCCAAGGTGCCAATCAACCTACCGTGCATGTTTTTGGACCGGGGGAGGAAACCGGAGAACCCGGAGAAAAACCTCCTTGAGGCACGGGGAGAACATGCAAACTCCACACACACATGGCCGAGACGGGAATCGAACCCGGACCCTGGCGGTGTGAGGCGAACGTGCTAACCACTAAAGCCACCGTGCCCCTTCCCTGATGATTCCTTCCTATAAAATAACGACAACATGGAGCTTAACGACAATTATTCAATCCAGACCTACAATAGCTGAAGCTCCGAGTCGGTTCTGCATCAATGCCGCAGAGTGCAACACACACACACACACACACACACACACACACACACTCAGCATGGCGTACTGTCTAAAATGTCGGCACCCTCTTTATTCCAGCGATGCTCCAGCGCCCTCCTGACGTTTCAGAAGTGAAACAGCTCCAGGCAGAAGCACCTGTTTGAGATGCAGCGCAGGATAAAAAAAAAGGCGTATTAGAAGCAAAGCAGCTCAGTGGGAGACGTTTTCTTACACATCCTGCTCAGAGCGCGAAAGGGGGGGAAAAAAATAAAAAATAAAATACCCGCGGCCCTGAGAGATCCAAGCGGCGGATTTATATATTTCCCTTAGATGGTTTCAGATGGTTTTCCGCCGTCATAAATTCTGCACAGCTACACAAATACCACTGTGGGGAATAAGCAAGGTTACCAGATTGCAAGCGAGAGCCTGAGATTTAGCTGGAGTTTCTGACAGCACACAAAGAGGAATGAGACGGAGAGACGGCGGTGGCCGTCCTCCATCTTGTCTCTGCCGATGTAAATCTGGAGCGTGAATGCGGCACGGGAGAGTTTTGCCCGTGTTTGTGACGCGTCCCGCGGGGGTGTGGGGGAAGGGGGGTCGGGAAAGATATATTGGAATGTAGGTTTTAAAAACAAAAAATAAAATATACCGTCAGCCAAGCACATATTTTTTATTCAGCGTTTTTTTTATTTTAATATTCTCCTCAAAGTTTATAGGAATGACTAATAAATAATAAATAATAAATTGCCGCTGCTGTTCAGTTTACTTACGTACTGCAATGCTTCTAATGCACTCATTATACATCTTTTTTCACACAAACACAACTAGATATTAATATGAGTTATACCAAGGGATTATACGATTTATACTGATTACATTCATTCATCTTCTACCGCTACCGCTATATCCGATCTTCCGATCTTCCCTCGGGTCACGGGGAGTCTGTGTCTATCTCAGGTGTCTATGGGCATTAAGGCAGGATACACCCTGGATGGAATGCCAACCCATCACCACACACACACACACACACACCACACACACACACACACACACACACACACACACACACACACACACACACACATTCATACACTAGGGACAATTTTCCAAGGTGCCAATCAACCTACCGTGCATGTTTTTGGACCGGGGGAGGAAACCGGAGAACCCGGAGAAAAACCACCTGAGACACGGGGAGAACATGCACAAACTCCACACACACATGGCCGAGACGGGTATCGAACCCGGACCCTGGAGGTGTGAGGCGAACGTGCTAACCACTACGCCACCGTGTCCTATTGATTACATTATTATACATTATACGGTATAGTGCATAATCTTATCCTGAATAACTTTACGTAAAGATTTTGTGTTTACTATTCTGCTTACGTTGCAACAAGACATAAGTGTTGTATTTACCTACACAGCGCTATGTTACTGTCATGCATAACACTGCATTAGTACTCGGAATAAATGTACATTACTATCCTGTATGATATGATATGATATATGATATGATTTACTGTCCTATAACTTTTACACCTGACTCTTCTGTAAAACTTAGTTGTATATAACTTCACATTGCTGTCCTGTTTAATACTAAATTACTGTCTTGTACAACTTTATGTACTATTAATTTCATGTCCTGGATAACTTTAATATTAATTTTCTGTACTTTATAACTTTACATTACTATCCTGTGTAACTTTACATTATTATCATATATAATGTTACATTCATATCCTGTATAACTTTATAACTCATTATACCTTTACACTACTGTCATATATCATTTTACATTACTGTTATATATAACTTTACATTACTACTATATATATATAATATATATTGTTATGTTACTCTCCTCTGTAACTTTACATTAGAATTATATATAATTTACACTACTATCCTGTCTAACTTTACATTATTATCCTTTCTAACTGTACACTACCATCATGTATAACTTTACATTACTATCTCTTACAACTTTACATTATGATCATATATAACTTTACATTACTACAATATATAATGTTATATTGCTATCCTCTGTAACTTTACATTACTATCATATACAATGTTCTATTCATCTCCTCTTTAACTTTACATTACTATCCTGTCTAACTGTACACTACCATCATGTATAACTTTACATTACTATCCCTTGTATCTTTACATTATGATCATATAGAACTTTACATTACTACCATATATAATGTTATATTACTCTCCTCTGTAACTTTACACTACTGTCATATATAGAACTTTACATTACTATCCTGTCTAACTTTACACTACTTTCATATAGAAATTTACATTACTATCCTGTGTAAGATTAATTTCTTTTCCTGTATAACTTTATCTGTAACTAATATTATATAGAAGTTTACATTACTATCCTGTGTAGGATTAATTTCTTTTCCTGTATAACTTTACATTACTATTATATAGAACTTTACATTACTACCATATATAATGTTATATTACTCTAATTTTACACTACTGTCATCATATAGAAGAACTTTACATTACTATCCTGTGTAATATTAATTTATTTTCCTGTATAACTTTACATTACTATTATATAGAACTTTACATTACTATCCTGTGTAAGATTAATTTATTTTCCTGTATAACTTTACATTACTATTATATAGAAATTTACATTACTATCCTGTGTAAGATTAATTTATTTTCCTGTATAACTTTACATTACTATTATATAGAACTTTACATACTTCATGTGTAAGATTAATTTATTTTCCTGTATAACTTTACATTACTATTATATAGAACTTTACATACTATCCTGTGTAAGATTAATTTATTTTCCTGTATAACTTTACATTACTATTATATAGAAGTTTACATTACTATCCTGTGTAATATTAATTTCTTTTCCTGTATAACTTTACATTACTATTATGAGCTATATTTATTTACTGTAAGTTTTACATTACTTCTACCTAACAGTACAATGACTACATATTGTATTATGCAGGAAGTTTTTTACTATTTAGTTTTTGATACTTTACATAGTAAAACTCTCCTGAACAACATTATATTACTGATTGATGATGATGATCCTAATATTTTTTTTTACCCCCAATTATAATTCTCTTTATTGATGCAAAAGCAATTCATTCATTCATTAACTTCTACCGCTTTATCCGATCTCCTGTCACGGGGACTGTGACTATCTCAGGCGTCTATGGGCATTAAGGCAGGATAAAGGATAAAGGATACACCCTGGATGGAATGCCAACCCATCGCAGGGCACACACACACACACATTCACACATAGGGACAATTTTCCAAGGTCCTAATACCGTGCATTTTTTTGGACCGGGGGGAAACCGGAGAAACCCATGGAGAAAAAACCCCCTGAGACCGGGGAGAATAATGCCCAAACACACACACACATGGCCGAATTCGAACCCGGATCTTTACGGCGGTGTGAGGCGAACGTGCTAACCACTATGCCACCAGGTGCCCCTAAATTAGCAAGTTATTTTTTGCAATTTAACTCTTAAGAATGTTTTTGTCTCAGAAGGACAGAAAATAACAGCGGTTTGAGCAGAAAGCCTGTGATTAAACAGCGGGTGTTACACATGATAACAAGGAGACAATCGAAACACGGCTGATTATCTGTTTATCCAGTTCAGGCACGTTTGGGAGGCAGGAAAAGCTCATTACCCTGGTTGGAGCACCAACCACGACCTTCCCGCCAACTCTTATCAAAGGCATTAAACATCAATTATTCAAACGAATGACTTCACTTCGACTCTAAATGTTACTCATTCGGACAACTTCATGAAAGTTGCAGGATTTGTATGCATGAAATATGCATGGGGAAGCCATCAGGTGCTCCATAATGAATAAGCACACCTTGGAAGTGACATGGTGACTCGGGAAAGTGATTAGACATGGACGATTTCCTCAACAGGTCATTGGATGACTTTCAGTAACTACAGTGAGTTTATAGAGATCTTTCTGATGCTAAGGAATAACATTTAAAGTAATACTAAGTGCATATGCATGTGGATCTCATCTTTAATCTGTGCAACTTTAACTGTATTTAGTCAAATGCAATGCTGTATAACTTTTTAATGCTTCCTGTCCTGGATCATTTTTCAATAATACTAAATATGGATAAGTTCAACTTGGATAAAATGACATTTCTATCATGAACAACTTTACATAACTTACCTGAATAATTTATTCTTCTATTCTTTGCATTTATGTATTACATTTACATTACATTACTCTCCTGTAAAACTTTACATAACTGTCCGGTTTAATATTTTATATTACTGCGCTGTAAAACTTTACAATACTCTTCTGGTAAAACTTTACATTACTACCCAGTATAACATTTTATATTGCTGTGCTGTAAAACTTTACAATACTCTTCTGTAAAACTTTACATTACTACCCAGTATAACATTTTATATTGCTGTTCTGTAAAACTTTACAATACTCTTCTGTAAATCTTTACTTACTACCCAGTATACATTTTATATTGCTGTGTGCTGTAAAACTTTACAATACTCTTCTGTAAAACTTTACATTTACAATAACTTGTAAAACGTTACATTACAGTACCCAGTTAAAACATTTTATATTGCTGTGCTGTAAAACTTTACAATACTCTTCTGTAAAACTTTACATTACTACCCAGTATAACATTTTATATTACTGTGCTGTAAAACTTTACAATACTCTTCTGTAAAACTTTACATTACAGTAACCAGTAAAACATTTTATATTACCGAGCTGTAAAACTTTACAATACTCTCCGGTAAAACTTTTATTATTACCCTGTATAACATTGTAAAACTTTACAATACTTTACAACTCTTCTGTAAAACTTTACATTACTAACCCAGTATTTATATTCTGTAAACTTTACATTTTACTATTACCAGTGTAGCATTTTATATTAATGTGCTGTAAAACTTTACAATACTCGTCTGTAAAACTTTACATTACTACCCAGTGTAGCATTTTATATTAATGTGCTCTAAAACTTTACAATACTCTTCTGTAAAACTTTACGTTGCTACCCAGTATAACATTTTATATTACTGTGCTGTAAAACTTTACAATACTCTTCTCGGTAAAACATTACATTACTACCCAGTATAACATTTTATATTACTGTGCTGTAAAACTTTACAAAACAATACTTACAATACTTTCTGGTAAAACTTTACATTACTACCCAGTATAACATTTTATATTGCTGTTCTGTAAAACTTTACAATACTACAAAACTTCTGTAAAACTTTACATTACTAACCAGTTTAGCATTTTATATTAATGTGCTGTAAAACTTTACAATACTCTTCTGTAAAACTTTACGTTACTACCCAGTATAACATTTTATATTACTGTGCTGTAAAACTTTACAAAACTTTTATGTAAAACTTTACATTACTACCCAGTATAACATTTTATATTGCTGTTCTGTAAAACTTACAATACTCTCCAATACTCTCCAGTAAAACTTTACATTACTCTACCGTATAACTTTACAATGTTATGAAGTATACATTTTTATATTACTGCTCTGTAAAACTTCACATTATTTCCAGTTTATCTTTAACATTATTACCCAGTGAATATTTTACATGACTTTACCTCATCGTCCGGTCTAACTTATTTGTATGGTGAAAAAATTTGCATTGCCAATCTCATACTGTTATTAAATGTATATTCCTACTAATAAATCTACTCTTTTTTTTCAATAATAATTTTTCAATAATACTAAATATGGATGAGTTCAACTTGGATAAAATCACATTTCTATAATGAACAACTTTACATAACTTACCTGAATAATTTATTCTTCTATTCTTTGCATTTCTGTCCTGTAGATTTATCCATAATTACAATTTTTACATTACCATCTTGACATTACAACCCGAAAACATTTATGACGCTTTCATGTATAACTTTACTATAATTTAGAACTTTACATTATTATTTAGTATTGTTATTTATATTATTTAGTAACTTTACACTACTGTCTTGTATAAACTTTATATTATTATCCTGGCCCTGTAGAACTTTACATTACATGCATACTATGTACCTTGTATAATATTTTGATTTATCCTGTATAACACTAACATTATTATCCAGTCTATCGTTTTATATTACCGCTCTGTAAAACTTTACATAACTATCCAGTATAACATTTTATATTACCTCTCTGTAAAACTTTACAATACTCTCCAGTAAAACATTAAATTATTATCCAGTGTAACTTTTTACATTACTGCACTGCAAAACTTTACATTACTCTCCTGTAAAACTTTACATAACTATCCAGTATAACATTTTATATTACCTCTCTGTAAAACTTTACAATACTCTTCTTTAAACTTTTCCAATACTCTTCTGTAAAACTTTACATTATTATCCAGTGTTATCCAACTTTTTTTCATTGCTGCACTGCAAAACTTGACACTACTCTCCTGTAAAATTTTACAATACTTTCTGGTAAAACATTACATTATTATCACGTTTAATTTTTTATATTACTGTGCTGCAAAACTTTACTCTCCTGTAAAACTTTACATTACTATCCAGTTTAACTTTTTATATTCCCTCCCTGTAAAACTTTACAATACTCTTCTTTAAAACTTTACATTACTACCCAGTATAACGTTTTATATTACGGTGCTGTAAAACTTTACTCTCCTGTAAAACTTTACATTACTATCCAGTTTAACTCTTTATATTCCCTCCCTGTAAAACTTTACAATACTCTTCTTTAAAACTTTACATTACTACCCAGTATAACGTTTTATATTACTGCGCTGTAAAACTTTACA
>JACRUU010000002.1:2429649-2447149 GCA_030449085.1 Kryptopterus vitreolus
AGACATTTAGATTAGATGACATATAAGATTATAGATAGACTTCCAGACATGTAGATCAGATGAACACATAGTAGATCAGATATGATACCAGACATTTAGATTAGATGACATATAAGATTATAGATAGACTTCCAGACATGTAGATCAGATGAACACATAGTAGATCAGATATGCTACCAGACATTTAGATTAGATGACATATAAGATTATAGATAGACTTCCAGACATGTAGATCAGATGAACACATAGTAGATCAGATATGCTGCCAGACATTTAGATTAGATGACATATAAGATTATAGATAGACTTCCAGACATGTAGATCAGATTAACACATAGTAGATCAGATATGCTACAGACATTTAGATTAGATGATATATAAGATTATAGATAGACTTCCAGACATTAGATAGATTAACACATAGTAGATCAGATATGCTACAGACATTTAGATTAGATGATATATAAGATTATAGATAGACTTCCAGACATGTAGATAAGATGAACACATAGTAGATCAGATATGCTGCCAGACATTTAGATTAGATGACATATAAGATTATAGATAGACTTCCAGACATGTAGATCAGATGAACACATAGTAGATCAGATATGCTACCAGACATTTAGATTAGATGACATATAAGATTATAGATAGACTTCCAGACATGTAGATCAGATGAACACATAGTAGATCAGATATGCTACAGACATTTAGATTAGATGATATATAAGATTATAGATAGACTTCCAGACATGTAGATCAGATGAACACATAGTAGATCAGATATGCTGCCAGACATTTAGATTAGATGACATATAAGATTATAGATAGACTTCCAGACATGTAGATAAGATGAACACATAGTAGATCAGATATGCTGCCAGACATTTAGATTAGATGACATATAAGATTATAGATAGACTTCCAGACATGTAGATCAGATGAACACATAGTAGATCAGATATGCTGCCAGACATTTAGATTAGATGACATATAAGATTATAGATAGACTTCCAGACATGTAGATAAGATGAACACATAGTAGATCAGATATGCTACCAGACATTTAGATTAGATGACATATAAGATTATAGATAGACTTCCAGACATGTAGATCAGATGAACACATAGTAGATCAGATATGCTACCAGACATTTAGATTAGATGACATATAAGATTATAGATAGACTTCCAGACATGTAGATAAGATGAACACATAGTAGATCAGATATGCTGCCAGACATTTAGATTAGATGACATATAAGATTATAGATAGACTTCCAGACATGTAGATCAGATGAACACATAGTAGATCAGATATGATGCCAGACATTTAGATTAGATGACATATAAGATTATAGATAGACTTCCAGACATGTAGATCAGATTAACACATAGTAGATCAGATATGCTACCAGACATTTAGATTAGATGACATATAAGATTATAGATAGACTTCCAGACATTTAGATCAGATGAACACATAGTAGATCAGATATGCTGCCAGACATTTAGATTGGATGACATATAAGATTATTTACATTTACATTTACATTTGCGGCATTTAGCAGACGCCCTTATCCAGAGCGACTTACAACTGAGCAATTGAGGGTTAAGGGCCTTGCTCAAGGGCCCACTAGTGGCATCTTTGTGGTGGTGGGGTTTGAACCCATGATCTTCCAGTCCAGAGTCCAACACCTTAACCACTGGGCTACCACCTCCCAACATATTATAGATAGACTCCCAACAGATTATAGATAGACTTCCAGACATGTAGATCAGATGAACACATAGTAGATCAGATATGCTGCCAGACATTTAGATTAGATGACATATAAGATTATAGATAGACTTCCAGACATGTAGATCAGATGAACACATAGTAGATCAGATATGCTGCCAGACATTTAGATTAGATGACATATAAGATTATAGATAGACTTCCAGACATGTAGATCAGATGAACACATAGTAGATCAGATATGCTGCCAGACATTTAGATTAGATGATATATAAGATTATAGATAGACTTCCAGACATATAGATAAGATGAACACATAGTAGATCAGATATGCTGCCAGACATTTAGATTAGATGATATATAAGATTATAGATAGACTTCCAGACATGTAGATAAGATGAACACATAGTAGATCAGATATGCTGCCAGTCATTTAGATTAGATGACATATAAGAGAATAGACTTGCAGATATTTAGATTCTATGAACACATAGTAGATTAGACAGACTGTTAAACAAGTATATTAGATAAACAGATCATAGATCAGATTGACTGCTAAAAATCTCTATTAGATGAACAGATAGAAGATTATATGGATTGAGACAGGTAGATTAGATGAACAGATAGTAGATAAGGTAGACTGAGTGACAGGTAGATTAGATGAACACAGTTGATTAGACAGACTGCTAGACATGTAGACTAGATAAACACCCAGTAGATTAGATACATTTATAGTTTAGCAGATTAGATGAACAGATAGTAGATCAGATAGACAGAGAGACATTTCGATTATATAAACATACAGGAGAATGGACAGACTTTCAGACATTTAGATTAGATGAACAAATAGTAGATTATACAGACACGGTATATTAGATGAACATACTGTAGATTAGATATATTTATAAACAGGTAGATTAGATGAACAGATAGTAGATCAGACACACTGAGAAACAAGTAGATTAGATAAACTACCAGACTGGTAGAACAGATGGGAGCAATAGATGAGACATTAGACCTCAGATTAGACTAACAGACATAGATTTAAAGAATAAACAGAGAATTTGTTTACAAATACAAATAAATAGAGAGCTACGTTAGACAGATGATATACAGGTATATGATGAATAGGCGAAGAAACTAATCGGATGGACAGAGAGAGAGAAATAGATTGGAAGAATAGACAGACAGCTAGATTAGATAGTTTTGTGCATGACATGATATTTTATTAATATTTTGATCGTATTTGTGCTGAACCCTGAAGAAACCGACATGACGGTGCCCTGGGGTACGTGATAAATCTGACAGGTTCCTCTCTATTTACTGCTTAAAGGAGAAACTCAAGGGTTCAGTAAAGATGTATTTAATAATATATATATATATATATATATATAGATATATATATATATATATATACATTTACAAATATATTGTTATTTTATTATTTATTTTAAATGTTATTAATTTAAAAAAAAATTATATTATATATATATATATAATATATATATATATATATATATATATAATTAATTTTTTTATTTACATTTAATCAGACACTCTCATCTAGAACAATTTACAATCTCATTTATACAACTAAGTGGTTGAGGGTTAAGGGCCTTGCTCAAGGGCCCAGCAATGGCATCTAGTTGGGCTACAATATCCACAACATTCATTCATTCATTCATCTTCTAGCGCTTTATCCGATCTTCCCTCGGGTCACGGGGAGTCTGTGTCTATCTCAGGCGTCTATGGGCATTAAGGCAGGATACACCCTGGATGGAATGCCAACCCATTGCAGGACACCACACACACACACACACACACACACACACATTCATACATTAGGGACAATTTTCCAAGGTGCCAATCAACCTACCGTGCATGTTTTTGGACCGGGGGAGGAAACCGGAGAACCCGGAGAAAAACCCCCTGAGGACACGGGGAGAACATGCACAAACTCCACACACACATGGCCGAGACGGGAATCGAACCCGGACCCTGGCGGTGTGAGGCGAACGTGCTAACCACTAAACCACCGTGCCCATATCCACAACATTCCCAATAAAAAAGTTGATTGTTTGTTCAGGAAAGCAATTGCTTTGTGTTTATGGAGAGACTCGGGCCAGACTGCGCTCCGTGCCACGACCGAATCCATGTAGCCCTCGAATGTGCCCTGAACCTTCTCAGCGCCGGGTCAAGCGGAACCACCAGCCAACGGTTTCACACCTGCGGAAACATTTCAGAGGAAATTCATATGCGTGGTTTATGTAGTGAAGCAAACCTGTTTACGCCTCTGTCCGCTGACATTCCCGAGCGCAGATTTGTCATAGTTGCAGGAATTACGGCTGATAAATGTCTGGGTAATTCTCAATATTTCCGTTGCCGCCGGTGCATTTGTCATCGTTGGAGTCGGAGGAGGAACGGGGCACAGATGGGAACTCCTCTTGGCTGGCAGTGAAGTATGAGCCGTGGGTCGAGAGCCGGTTCTCCCCTGCGTCTGATGCTCACGGGTGATGGATGATGACGTCTGCATAGATATTCACCTGCGGAGTGAAATAAAGAAAAAATAATAATTAGATCGGATTCATTTACATAACGATACAACATGATGCTTGTTTTATCAGACTGATTTCTGAATTAGACAGATATACAGACAGAGAGGCAGATGGGCAGATTGGACCTGCAGGTTAAGAGTTTATACAAAAAAATAGGCAAAACAATCAGATAGCTACATTGATAGACAGATTGGATAGTATTATAAAAAGCAGAGAGACAAGTGAGACAATTAGACAAATATTTTGATTAGACAGACTAGAATAAACTGACAGGCAGGTATAATATACAATCAAATAGATGGATTAGACAGAGGCAGCAAAACAGATTGGATAGAGACAGGTATCTTCTTTCTATATTTAGATTAGACGAGGTCGAGATGAAGAGTCAAGCACGGAAGATATATACATAAAAAGGAGATTGATTAGACTCAGACACAAAATTAGAGAGACAGTTATTATCAAGTTATTCACACTGTATCACACTGTTAGATTAGACAGATTGTATGAACAGACAGGTAGGTAGGTTACACAATCAAATAGGTAGATTAGACAGATAGATGGCAAATTGTTTAAAAGAACAATCAGAGTGATAAATAAGATGAATAGAGAGGGAGACTCCAGAGGCAGACCGACATGACGATTAAACAAATAAACAGAAAGGTAGAATGAGATGGACTGGTATGTAGATTAGACAGATAGGTAGGTTACACAGACAAAATGTTTAGATAAGAAGAATGGACAAGCAAATATAGATTAAAGTGCTTACAAAGATAGACAGATGTAGATTGGATTAATGGACAAAAATAGAACCAACCAGAAGAGTAGGTCAGAAAAGGATATTAGAGATGCAGAGATATATTCTAGAGACAGACGGTCAGACATGTAGATCGGACAGGTAGACAGCGAGGACAATTTACTTAGAATGAGAGAAAGACCAGTAACGGATTAAAGAGAAAGGTTAGATATAGATTAGATAGATAGGTAGAGGTAGTTTCGATGAATAAAAGGAGATTAGATCAAGGATGGACACAAGAGTAGATTAGACATACAAGTAGATTAGACGATGTTTGAATGAACAGATTAAATGTGCACATTGAGGAATGTGGATTAGATAGGTAGGTGTAGAAGTCAATGAGTAGAATAGATGGATGTGTAGATTAGACGGAACAAGAAAGCGGTAGATTAGACAGTGATGGATGATGATTTTCAGTGGAAACGACTTGTGATTTTATGTGATATAAATGGTTTAAATGATGTCCTTCAGTCTGTAGTCAGTGTGTCGTCAATGACTCACGATGACGCACAACACACACGCACACAACAAACGAACAAACAAAGACAAACAGTGAAAGTGAAGAAAGGAGTTGTGAGGAACACAGCCCGACAGCTCGTTCTCCTGAATGACTGTGTCACGAGCGTTTATGATGCTTTGTACCCCGACATGGTTGCAGCTGCTGATCACATCCCCGAGCTCCTGTTCTGTCCCAGATCTGGAGCACAGACGCTAGATGACAGAACTGGGCACTTTGGAAAGCACAATCTGCTCGCTGGGAGGCGGAAATCTTGTAGAGGAAAGCAATTATGTCTGTCACGACGACGAGGGGCGAAAAATTTCCACATGACAATTAATACATGATTTGAAGGGATGAAACTTTACGCTGTTCGCACAAGAGAACAAACAGGGTTAGCGCAGATGCGTCCTGCTTTATGGCTATTTTAGGCTAATCGTTTATTCGTTAAAAACATCAACGACTAAACCAATTCATTAAACATGGAAACACATTCATTTGTTCTTGGTGAACATCTTTTTGTGACCCAAAGAACAAAAGACTGTGGAGTGAGATTGGACTTTCTCGGGGGTTACATCAGATTGGACTTGGATTTAGAAGGTGGACGGCCAATAATCAATATTTGAATAGATACCGGGAAGAGACATTTAGTGGTTAGCACATTCGCCTCACACCACCAGGGTCCGGGTTCGATTCCCGTCTCGGGACATGTGTGTGTGGAGTTTGTGCATGTTCTCCCCGTGTCTTAAGGGGTTTTTCTCCGGGTTCTCTGGTTTCCTCCCACGGTCCAAAAACATGCACGGTAGGTTGATTGGCACCTTGGAAAATTGTCCCTAGTGTATGAATGTGTGTGTGTGTGTGTGTGTGTGTGTGTGATGGGTTGGCATTCCATCCAGGATGTATCCTGCCTTAATACCCATAGACGCCTGAGATAGACACAGACTCCCCGTGACCCGAGGGAAGATCGGATAAAGCGCTAGAAGATGAATGAATGAATGAATGAATGAAGGAATACATACAGGGAGAAGTGATAGCTCAGTAGTTAAATCTGAGTTACTAATCAGAAGGTTGTTGGTTTAAAGCCCCTGGTGTTGCCAAACTACCACCATTTGGGCCCTTAAAGAAAGGCCCCTAACACTCTGTGCTCCAGTGGTGCCGTTGAACCAAACAAAGGCATCTTTTGACCTTCATTTCATTTTTTAATAACCCTTGACTCTTCTGGGGAGATGTTCACTGGATTTTGTGGAGGTTTGTGATCATTCAGATGAATGATGAAAGAAGGTCAGGAGAGGGTCTGATGTAGGTGAGATAAGGAGGGTCCGGTTCATCCCAATAGGTATTTAACAGGAGATCTTCCACTGTTTGCCTAATACTTTGGGGACATTAGGTGTCCAAATACATTTGGTAATATACGCATAGATGCATCAAATCTAATCTATCCATGTCTAATCTATTCATATGTATACTATTTTCAACATAACTGGAAAAGATTTGACATGCATAGATTAGACAGTGGGGGGGGGGGTTAAATGCCTATACACTATATACAGGTAGATTGGAAGTGCATACAGTGAGATTGGATAGAGAGACATGTAGGAAAAATAGGACAGACAGATGAACACTATATTAGACCTGCATTAGATTAGACTAGACATACAATTGGAGCAGATGGACAAAGAACTACATGACCCAAGAAGTCGGTTAAATTCGAAAAACAAATATACACTGCACAAAGCACATAGATTAGATTCTAATCTTAATGTCTGTTCTAAAGGAGGTTAGAAAGATCAAGACATAGAAGTACAGCAGATATATATTTTAGAGACTGACTGTATTAGACAGAGCTGTTGATTAGACAGGTATAGCAACTTGGATTACATTGATAGACTAACGAAAGAAAGAGATTAGACACATTAGTGATAAATCTTCCAGTTTCAAGACATTCGATCAAAATCCTTTTCATCAGTATCAGTGAGGGTCGTGAGATTGTGTGGAAATCTGGCGGAAATCCATCCCATATTACAAGTCTGTAAGGCTAAATTAGACTATTGTAAATATACCTGGGATAATATTTCTTAAAGAAACAAACATAGATTAGACTCTGCTACACAGAGATTAGATAAACATTTAGATCAGACATACAGGACATACAGGAAGAGTGGATGGGCAAACAAGGAGATTTGGTATATTTTTAATTACATGAACAGACATGGATTACTGACAGGATCTAAAGATTAGACAGAAGGACGGAGAGATTGGAGAGATTAGACACTGTCTATTGAAATAGGAAGTTAAACTTTACTCGGATTGAAAGGTTACAACATTTTAGACATTTTATTATAAAGCAGGGGGTACGGTGGCGTAGTGGTTAGCACGTTCGCCTCACACCACCAGGGTCCGGGTTCGATTCCCGTCTCGGCCATGTGTGTGTGGAGTTTGTGCATGTTCTCCCCGTGCCTCAGGGGGTTTTTTTCTCCGGGTTCTCCGGTTTCCTCCCCCGGTCCAAAAACATGCACGGTAGGTTTGATTGGCACCTTGGAAAATTGTCCTCTAGTGTATGAATGTGTGTGTGTGTGTGTCCTGCAATGGGTTGGCATTCCATCCAGGGTGTATCCTGCCTTAATGCCCATAGACGCCTGAGATAGGACACAGACTCCCTGTGACCCGAGGGAAGATCGGATAAAGCGCTAGAAGATGAATGAATGAATGAATATTATAAAGCATGCCATGATTATATATATATATATATATATATATATATATATATATATATATATATATATATATATATATATATATATATATATATATATACATACATATACACACACACACACATACATATATATAATGTGTGTGTGTGTTTTTTATAGTAGATTATTTTTCGACGAAAATAAATTCATTTAAAAAGAAACCCAGGACATTGGAGATGAATGTGATTTAGTGGGATGTGTGTGTGTGGTGTGTGTGTGTGTGTGTGTGTGTGTGTGTGTGTGTGTGTGTGATGATTACTTAGTGGCTAAGGCATTGGATTTTCAGATTTGAAGGTCACAAGTTTAAATCCCAGCTACACAAAGCTGTATCTCCTGGGTTCCTGAGAAAGGCCCTTATTAAACCCCACAGCTGCTCAGGTCGGAATGAACGAGATACACTTAAATCTCTCCGGATCAAAGAAAATCTGAGAAATGACGTAAATATAAATATTTTCAGGTTAAAACGTGATATTTTTTGTTCACCCTGTGAGGATGAAACATGGAGCGTTAACTTTCGAGAGGATAGCAGTGTTTATGAAGTACATGTATGAACAGGTCACGAGTGGCGTCTTCTCGACACCAGGAGGAGGAACTTTCTCATCTCGCTGCTGCCAAAGATACAAGAGGTCCAAACACCGCTGAGCCGTGGCTTTCCACAGAGGTGCAGCAGGGTCACCTCAAAGTCCACCTCCTCACCGTTGTACTTTTCCGTCGGTGTGTGTGCGCCATCTTTAGGACTTCATGTACTGACATCACCAGCTGTTACAGAATTGCTGAAATGGCTGCCGGTTGGCTCGCGTTCTAAATTTAGTCCCCATTAAAATCCCATCTCCATCAGTTCATGGTCGGAGAGAGGGAGAGACCACCATCGCATGCAATCCGAGCCTTTAGATCAGATAGTACAGTTGATGATAGAAAAGTAAAGATGATGGCATAACAAACCCAGCAAAGGTAGACTTACTGGATGACAGATTAGACAGAAAGAGTAGATTAGACATAAAATCAGGCAGATAAACGGATCGGACAGATTTGAATTAATAGATAGACACAGAGAAAATTTGATTAGACAGACAAAAATAAAAATGCAGAGACAACAACAAAAAAAATGGCACAGGTTGCATGCAATGTTTAGATTAGACAGACAGGCAAAAATATTCAATTGATGGACTTGGCAGATTAGACAGATGGAAATTCAAACAAATACACAGGCATGTAGGTCAGACAGATAACAAGCGAGATCAGGCAAGTAGAAATGAGAAAGGCATAGATTAGACAGACACAGT
The DNA here is from genome assembly GCA_030449085.1 of Kryptopterus vitreolus. NCBI lineage: Eukaryota > Metazoa > Chordata > Actinopteri > Siluriformes > Siluridae > Kryptopterus > Kryptopterus vitreolus. Next base: position 2,439,274 of record JACRUU010000002.1, read on the forward strand.
CAATCAGAAAAAAAGAAAAGACAAAAAAAAAATGCACACATACAGATAGATTAGACAGACTGACAGATGCAACTATATACCAATAGGTGTACTGGACAAGCAGTAAGTATGGAAAATGGAAAAATATACACAGGCATGCAATTGGACATAGAAAGACCAATGGGATCAGGCAAATTGGACAAACAGTAGGTAGAATAGACAGGAAGATGTATAGCGTAATCAGACTAACGGAAATAAACTGCAGATTAGATTAGACACTGCTAGGCAGAAATGTGAAATAATTGGTAGATTTGACAAGTGGATGTCAGATTGTAGATTGGACGTTCAGATTGATGTAGAGTGGATGTTCAGATAAGTAGATTAGACATACGGTCAGGCAGAAGTATACACAGAGATTTAGATTGGACACAGATTAGACAGGCTGTGGCAAATATATATATATATATATGCACATGCATATATACATACATATGGTAAGATTAGACTGAGACGTAAACACATATAGAAAGTTAGATAGGACATGGAGATGGAGAGATTAGACACACAAAAACATAAGACAAACTAGGATTGTCTACACACACACACACACACACACACACACACACACACACACACACGACAGAAAAACTTGATGGCCAAAGACAGACCAATATAGACAAGCCCCCGACAGCCTCTCCATAGTGTGTGTGTGTGTGTGTGTATGTGTGTGTGTGTGTGTGTAAAAAGGAAAACACAATAAAATCCACATCATTTTTCTTTCTTCACATTAAACTTTAATTCTGATTGCAGTAAGGACACAGAGAGAGAGAGTGATGAACTTCTCATCATGAGATTCTTCACCTGGGATCTGAGGGACACAAGTGAGACAACATGGAGCTTAAAACCACATGGAACCTGTATGTCCAAATCATAACATTACATCATCAGTGATAGAATTATCTTGGCCACGCCCACCGAGGTTCCCATTTAACCACACCTCCGTCTCTGGCTGTCTACTTGGCCATACACACTCAGCTCTCTAAGTGTTCACTTAGCCACTCCCACTCACCCATTCTCTCATTATCCACTAAGCCACTCCCACTCACCCCTTCTCTCATTATCCACTTGGCCACACCCACTCACCCGCCAATCTCTTTAGTTATGCACTTAGCCACACCCACTAACCCCTTCTCTCTAGGTATCCACTAACCCTCCAATCTTTCTCTTTATCCACTAACCACACCCACTCACACTCCAATCTCTCTAGTTATCCACTAAGCCACACCCACTCACCCCTTCTCTCTAGTTATCCACTTAGCCACACCCACTCACACTCCAATCTCTCTAGTTATCCACTAAGCCACACCCACTCACCCCTTCTCTCTAGTTATCCACTTAGCCACACCCACTCACACTCCAATCTCTCTAGTTATCCACTAAGCCACACCCACTCACCCCTTCTCTCTAAGCCACACCCACTCCACTCCACTAAGCCACACCCACCACCCTCCATCTCTCTCTTTATCCACTAACCACACCCACTAACCGTCCAATCTCTCTAGTTATCCACTAAGCCACACCCACTCACCTCTTCTCTCTAGTTATGCACTAAGCCACAGCCACTCACCCTCCAATCTCTCTAGTTATCCACTTAGCCACACCCACTCACGCTTCAATCTCTCTAGTTATGCATTAAGCCACACCCACTCACCCCTTCTCTCATTATCCACTTAGCCACACCCACTCACACTCCAATCTCTCTAGTTATGCATTAAGCCACACCCACTCACCCCTTCTATCATTATCCACTTGGCCACACCCACTCACCCTCCAATCTCTTTAGTTATCCACTTACCCCTTCTCTCTAGGTATCCACTAACCCTCCAATCTTTCTCTTTATCCACTAACCACACCCACTCACAGTCCATCTCTTTAGTTAGCCCATCCACTTACCCCTTCTCTCTAGGTATCCACTAACCCTCCAATCTTTCTCTTTATCCACTAACCACACCCACTCACAGTCCAATCTCTCTCTTTATCCACTAACCACACCCACTCACCCTCCAATCTCTCTAGTTATGCACTAAGCCACACCCACTCACCCCTTCTCTCTAGTTATCCACTTAGCCACACCCACTCACCCTCCAATCTCTCTAGTTATCCACTTAGCCACACCCACTCACCCTCCAATCTCTCTAGTTATGCACTAAGCCACACCCACTCACCCTCCAATCTCTCTAGTTATGCACTAAGCCACACCCACTCACCTCCTTCTCTAGTTATCTAGCCACACCCACCCCCTCACCCTCCAATCTCTCTAGTTATCCACTTAGCCACACCCACTCACCCTCCAATCTCTCTAGTTATCCACTTAGCCACACTCACTCACCCTCCAATCTCTCTCTATCAAGGTGGCCATACCCACCCAACCCCTTTTCTCCCCAGTTACCCCACTCACCTCCACAATTATCCACACCTACTCACTGTATTTACTTGGCCACACCCCCACACTCCCCTCTCTCAACACTACTAAAAGTACTGTCAGGTTTCCACTTGACTAAGTGGCCACACCCACTCTGCACCGTTAGCCCCGCCCCCTCGTCATGCTGAATCAGCTACATCTTTTCACAGTGACTAATAATTCATTTAAAACTCACCCGTTCAGTGTTTCTTGGTTCCCGTCTTGGAATCTGCCGTGTCCTTGGGTTTCGCCGAGCGAGCGAATTGCTGGAGAGTTTGAAGTTAAGTTTAAACCCAGAGTGTGAACTCGTATCTCACTTATTAACATTCACCGCGCGTGACGACGAAACTGACATTCACTCCCCCCCCCACACACACACACACACACCCCCTCTCCAATACTGCCACCACACTCGTCTCTTTAAAACACACAAGCGCCGTCACGCCTTGGAAAAAAAAAGGCCGGATCGACTGACATTTCCATCGTACAGAGAAGTGAGAGTGAGCGACGTGACTCGGAGCGAGCGAGTGAAGGATACCACCACTAGGGGCTTGTCGTGTAGGACGTATCCGTTAGTGTCCCTCAAGGCCTTCTCTGCACTTTTCTCGCTCGGGAGCCCGATGAAGGCTTGACCTTTCATTCTTCCCTCCTTCATTAAAACGATATCAAACCTACACACACACACACACACACACACACACACACACACACACACACACACACACACACACAATACAATACAATGCAATGCAGCATTTGTACATCAAAATCTTTATCCCTTTATTCATGAAGAAAAACCTGAGAAATCTCATCACCAGCTTCATATAACACACTAGGAGTTTAATAGCCACGACTGCACGGGATTAGTCAGGCTGTCATTTATAGTTATGTTGGACTGTCATTTATAGTGATTCGGATTAGTCGGGCTATCGTTTATTGGGATTAGTCTGTCTGACTTGTATAGTTATCAGGATTAGTCAAGATGTAATTTATAGTTATCAGGATTAGACGAGCTGTAATTTATAGTTATCAGGATTAGTCAAGATGTAATTTATAGTTATCAGGATTAGACGAGCTGTAATTTATAGTTATCAGGATTAGTCAAGATGTAATTTATAGTTATCAGGATTAGACGAGCTGTAATTTATAGTTATCAGGATTAGACGAGCTGTAATTTATAGTTATTCAGGATTAGTCAAGATGTAATTTATAGTTATCAGGATTAGTCAAGATGTAATTTATAGTTATCAGGATTAGTTGAGCTGTTATTTAGAGTTATCAGGATTAGACGAGCTGTAATTTATAGTTATCAGGATTAGTCAAGATGTAATTTATAGTTATTCAGGATTAGATCAAGATGTAATTTATAGTTATTAGGATTAGTCAAGATGTAATTTATAGTTATTAGGATTAGTCAAGATGTAATTTATAGTTATTAGGATTAGTCAAGATGTAATTTATAGTTATTAGGATTAGTCAGGATTAAGAGCTGTAATTTATAGTTATTAGGATTAGTCAAGATGTAATTTATAGTTATTAGGATTAGTCAAGATGTAATTTATAGTTATTAGGATTAGTCAAGATGTAATTTATAGTTATTAGGATTAGTCAAGATGTAATTTATAGTTATCAGGATTAGTCAAGATGTAATTTATAGTTATTAGGATTAGTTGAGCTGTAATTTATGTTATTTAGTAATTTATAGTTATCAGGATTAGACGAGCTGTAATTTATAGTTATCAGGATTAGTCAAGATGTAATTTATAGTTATCAGGATTAGACGAGCTGTAATTTATAGTTATTAGGATTAGAGCTGTAAGATGTAGTTATTTATAGTAATTAGTTATTAGGATTAGTCAAGATGTAATTTATAGTTATCAGGATTAGACGAGCTGTAATTTATAGTTATAAGGATTAGTCGAGCTGTAATTTATAGTTATTAGGATTAGTCAAGATGTAATTTATAGTTATCAGGATTAGTCAAGATGTAATTTATAGTTATCAGCATTAGACGAGCTGTAATTTATAGTTATCAGGATTAGTCAAGATGTAATTTATAGTTATTAGGATTAGTCGATGTATTTAAGATGTAATTTAGAGTTATCAGGATTAGTCGAGCTGTCTTGTATAGTTATCAGGATTAGCTAAACCGTAATTTATAGTTATCAGGATTAGTTGAGCTGTAATTTAATTACCAGGATATAGTTACCAGTTGTCTTGTATAGTTATCAGGTTTAGTCAAGTTGTAATTGTATAGTTATCAGGTTTAGTCAAGTAATTTATAGCTATAGGTTTATAGATATCTTATCAGGTAGTTATCATAGATTAGTCGAGCTGTAATTTATAGTTATCAGGATTAGTCAGGTATTAGCTTTATAGTTATCAAGATGTAATTTATAGTTATAGGATTAGTCAGGATTAGACGAGCTGTAATGTATAGTGATCAAGTTTAGTTGAGCTGTCTTGTATAGTAATCGGTATTAGTCAATCTGTTTTTAATAGTTATCAGGATTAGTTGAGCTGTAATGTATAGTTATCAGGATTAGTCGAGCTGTCTTGTACAGTAATGGGTATTAGTCAATCTGTTTTTAATAGTTATCGGGATTAGTCGAGTTGTCATTTATAGTTATTGGGATTTGTCGGGCCGTCTCTGGTAGTTATCAGGATTAGTCGAGATGTCCTTCTGCATCGTATCAAATCCATTTACTCCTGTAGACATGTATTCCTAGATTTCAAACTATTTAGTCTAAATAACCAGTGAAAAAAAACCTCTCTACCATAAACTTGCAAATCTCATGTATCTACTTATATCTGATGAATGGCGTTTATTATAATAATAGCGATGGAGCAGAGGCTCACCTGTTTCTCTCGTCCTCGGAGAAGGTATCGATGTACCTGCTGTAGATATACTTCAGTTCCTGAGAAGACGACAGAAAACGCTTTAGTACTACTACTACTACTAATAATAATAATATGATCACCACCATGTGATCTGACATTTTACAGGACACTAAGACATGTGGATTCTCTTGTCCTTTTAATACACACACGTTTTATAAGAAATGAACGGGAACATTCTGACCAATCACAGTCCAGAGTTGCTTGTACTCACTTTCTCTCCCACTTGTTTGGCGATGTTCTTCACATAGAGCCTGCAGGTCGGTTCTCCGGGCTCGTAGTTCTTAAACACGGACAACTTTTTCATCTCTGATACACAAACACAAACATACGTCACACTTTATAGCACAAAGCAGAATGTATATTCAATTAACACACACTTCTCATTTACTGTGTGTGTGTGTGTGTGTGTGTGTGTGTGTCGCACCGTCTCTGGAGAGTCGTCCTCTCTCCAGCTCTCTCCTGGAGATAAACTCTGAGGGGATTTCATCTTCTTCCTCTCCACTCTCCTCCTCTCTGCAGCTCTGTGTGCTGGGATACAGCTTCCCAAATCCCGACGCTCCTGGATCCGGCTCCTCAGAGACTGTGTGTGTGTGTGTGTGTGTGTGTGTGTGTGTGTGTGTGTGTGTGTGTGTGTGTGTGTGTGTGTGTGTGAGAGGGGGAGAGAAGAAATTAAGACAAATTAGAGACATATTTGCTATTATTAGAGATAAATGTCTGACGGCTGACAAAAGCCGAAACCACACCTCCTTATCTTTAAAATGAGACACAGAGGCCACACCCCCTTTACATGAACACAGGCCACACCTCCTTCACTCAGACACACATAGGCCACATCTTGTTCACTTTGACAAAGGACACATCTCTCCTTTACTGAGATTCAGAGCTCCTTCACCAAGACAGACACTTAACAACACCCCTTAACTAAAAAACAGAGGCCACACCTGCTTAACAACACCCCTAAAACAGACACAGAGGCCAACTAAACAAAGACAGAGGCCACGCCACACCTCCTTCACTAAGACAGACACAGAGGCCACACCTCCTACAGCCACACCTCCTACACTAAGACACACTGAGGCCACGCACACCTACAGACCTCCTTCACTAAAACAGACACAGGCCTCCTTCACTAAGACAGACACAGGCCACCTCCTCCTAAGACACTAAGACAGACAGAGGCCACGCCTCCTTCACTAAGACAGACACAGAGGCCACGCCTCCTTCACTAAGACTAGACACTGAGGCCACCCTCCTTCACTAAGCCTCCTTCACTAAAACAGAGGCCACGCCTCCTCACTAAGGCAGACACTCAGAGGCCACGCCTCCTTCACTAAAACACACAGAGGCCACGCCTCCTTCACTAAGACAGACACAGAGGCCACGCCTCCTTCACTAAGACAGACACAGAGCCTCCTTCACTAAGCCACACCTCCTCACTAAGACAGGACACAGAGGCCACACTACTGAAGACAGACACAGAGGCCAGGCCACCTCCTTCACAAAGACAGACACAGAGGCCACGCCTCCTTCACTAAGACAGACACTGAGGCCACACGCCTCCTTCACTAAGGCAGACACTGAGGCCACACCTCCTTGACTAAGACAGACAGAGGCCACGCCTCCTTCACGCCTCCTAAGACAGACACAGAGAGGCCACGCCTCCTTCACTAGGCCAGCCTCCTTACACACAGCCTCCTTCACAGACACAGAGGCCACGCCTCCTTCACTAAGGACACAGACGCCTCCTTCACTAAGAGAGGCCACACCTCCTGAGGCCACGCCTCCTTGACTAAGACAGACACTGAGGCCACGCCTCCTTCACTAAGACAGACACAGAGGCCACACCTCCTTCACAAAGACAGACACAGAGGCCACGCCTGAGGCTTCACTAAGCCTCAGTGGAGGAGGCTGGCCTCAGTGTCTAAGACAGACACAGAGGCACTAAGAGACCAGAGGCCTCCTTCCTAAGACAGACACAGAGGCCACCTACCTTCACTCACTAAGGCAGACACAGAGGCCACACTTAAGACACAGCCACCTCCTTCACTGAGGCCACGAGGCCACCTCCTTCACTAAGACAGACAGAGGCCACGCCTCCTTCACTAAGACAGACACAGAGGCCACACCTCACTACAGAGGCCACGCCTTCACTAAGACCACGAGAGACTCCTAATGCACTGAGGCCACGCCTCCTTCACTAAGACAGACACAGAGGCCTCCTTCACTAAGAGGCCACGCCTCCTTCACTAAGGCAGACAAGACACTGAGACACAGAGGCCACGCCTCCTTCACTAAGACAGACACAGAGGCCACACCTCCTTCACTAAGGACACAGAGCCACGCCTCCTTCACTGAGGCCTCCTTCAGACACAGAGGCCACGCCTCCTTCACTAAGACAGACACAGAGGCCACGCCTCCTTCACTAAGACAGACAGAGGCCACGCCTCCTTCACTAAGCCACGCCAGACACTGACAGACACTGCCTCCTTCACTAAGGCACACGCCTCCTCACTAAAACTCACTAAGACAGACACT
>JACRUU010000002.1:2454649-2479649 GCA_030449085.1 Kryptopterus vitreolus
GATTATTGATTGGATTTTAGATTTATTTGGATTTGATTAGGTTATTTTAGATTTGGATTTGATTAGGATCATTGTTTGATTAGGATTATTTTAGGATTATTTTAGATGATTGGGATTTGATTAGGATTATTTTAGATGATTGGGATTTGATTAGGATTATTTTAGATGATTGTGGTTTGATTAGGATTTTAGATGATTGATTTGATTAGGATTATTTTGGTTTGATTAGGATTATTTTAGATGATTGGGATTTGATTAGGATTGTTTTAGATGATTATTTTTGTGGATTTGATTAGGATTATTTTAGGTTGGATGATTGGGATGATTAGGATTTTGATTGTGGTTGGATTAGGATTATTAGGATTAGATTTTAGATTATTGATTGTGGTTTGATTAGGATTATTTTTAGATGATTGATTGGATGTTTGTGGTTTGATTAGGATTCAGGTGATTGTGGTTGGATTAGGATTATTTTAGATGATTGTGGATGGATTAGGATTATTTTAGATGATTTAGATGATTAGGGATGATTGGGATTAGGATTTTCATTTCAGGTGATTGGGGTTGGATTAGGATTATTTTAGATGATTGTGGTTTGATTAGGATTATTTTAGATGATTGGGGTTTGATTAGGATCATTTCAGGTGATTGATTGGATTGATTAGGATTATTTTGATTGGGGATTAGGATTATTTTATTGGGATTGATTTAGGATCATTTAGATTGTGGTTGATTAGGATTATTTTAGATGATTGGGGTTTGATTAGGATTATTTTAGATGATTGGGATTTGATTAGGATCATTTCAGGTGATTGTGGTTGGATTAGGATTATTTTAGATGATTGGGATTTGATTAGAATTATTTCAGGTGATTTTTTTGATTGGATTTCAGGATTTGATTAGGATGATTGGGATTTGATTAGGATTATTTTAGATGATTGTGGTTTGATTAGGATTATTTTAGATGATTGGGATTGGGATGATTGAATTATTTTAGGATTGTTTTAGATTATTAGATGTTTGTGGTTTGATTAGGATTATTTTAGATGATTGGGATTTGATTAGGATTTTTAGATGATTGGGGTTTGATTAGGATCATTTCAGGTGATTGTGGTTGGATTAGGATTATTTTAGATGGCTGGACTCTGGGAATTTGAGTTGTTTTCATCGGACTGGGATGTCGCAAATTTAGTGGGAACTACAGTAATTTTGCTCATTGTTTGACCATTTTATTTCATTGGAATTCTTTTAGATAATCTGGATTACCTAGATTTGATCACACCAATTCCACATCGCTGGGATTACCTGAACTAATGATGACTGGTTCTGTCTGAACACCATGGAAATTGTTTGTGCTGACTGAGATTATGATGGCCTGGATTATTTGATCACATTCGGATCATTTATAGAATAGACTGGGATTATTTCATCTGGTTTGGATTATTTAATCTGCCCGATTGTTTTAAATGACCACGACTGATTAACCAGATCGGGAATATTTCTAAGTGGGGATTATTTTATGGGGTCATAGAAAGAAGTGTAAAATAGTTTTTAGCTGTTTATAATGCGTGTGTGTGTGTGTGTGTGTGTGTGCACATCTGCAAACTTACCGCCAGAGGAGGGGCGGTTACGGGTCCAAACGGACACGGCAGGTTCATCTTATTCATCAGGTGAAGAACCTGCAGGAAAACAAGTTCAAAGTATCAGCCTTAGCTAAAAAAGCAGCAGATACTGTCTGTGTGTGTGTGTGTGTGTGTGTGTGTGTGTGTGTGTGTATTGTAATCTGCCTCCATACACCTGCTGTTATGCGTCTCGTAGACGATAATTGGGACCCGAGCTCCATATGCAGCCAAGATTGTGGGGCGTGATTGCTTTCCCCAGAAAGGGCTCAGAAGAGCGACAGCACCACCATGAGGACGCACAAGGAACTGCATAATTACCGAGCCAAATCACTATTTATACTTTGTGCATTTATTTGAATAGTATTATAGTATTATTATTAGTAGTATTTCCATATAATATAGTGTGTGTGTGTGTGTGTGTGTGTGTGTGTGTGTGTGTGGTGACAGAGAGACATTCCAACATGGATGGAAAATAAAGAAAAGCGCAAAGATCCACAAATTCCCGGGAGAATGATCGTCATAGCAACGGAGCAAATCGGAGATATAGGTACCGCTATAGGTAACCTGCTCCAGAGAAGAAGAAAGTTCTCATAAGAGATGAAGTGATCAGACTGTGTTACACAAATGTCTCCGAATAAACCATACAAACCAGAAATTCTGTACACAAACTTTTTAAAATAAAGTACATGCTGAAAAGTGTGTGTGTGTGTGTGTGTGTGTGTTTTAAAGACACACATATATATAATCGAACACTGACCTGAACGTAGAACTTGGGCACACTCAGGAGTGTGTGTGTGATGTTTGTCAGGATGGAACTCGAAGGAGGAGGGTATAAATATTTCAGTGTCGGATTTGCGTGGAAGTTTAACCTGTGGAGGTGAGAGGTACAATCAGGGCAGAGAGACAGCACAGGGAGGGAAGGGGGGGGAAGGAGAAAGAGAGAGAGACAGAGGGGGGGAGAGGGAGAAAGACAGAGGGGGAAAGACAGACAGGGTGGTGGAGGGAGGCGGAGAGAAAGAGAGAGAGATGTGACAGCGACAAGAGAGCACAGAGAGACGACACCAGAGAGAGAGAGACGAGACATCGCAGAGAGTTAGAGAGAGAGAGAGAGAGAGAGAGAGAGACATCACAGATAGAGAGTTAGAGAGAGTTAGAGAGAGAGAGAGAGAGAGTAGGAAGGAGAGAGGGAGAAAAAACAGAGAGAGGGAGTAGAAGAGAGAGAAAAGAGAGAGAGAGAGAGAGAGAAAAGAGGGAGAAAAAGAGGAATAGGAAAAAAAAAGAGGCGGAGAGAAAGAGAGAGAGATGTGACAGCGACAAGAGAGCACAGAGAGACGACACCAGAGAGAGAGAGACGAGACATCGCAGAGAGTTAGAGAGAAAGAGAGAGAGACATCACAGAGAGTTAGAGAGAGAGAGAGAGAGAGAGTAAGTAAGAAAGGTAGGGAGGAGAGAGAGAGGTGAAGAACAAGGGAGAAAAACCGAGCTCAGAGAAACAATCTCTTAGGGCAGAATAGAGAAGAAAGAGGAGGGAGAGGCTTTGAGTAGAAGAGGAAGAAAAAAACACCAATATCCTAAAAAAAAAAAAATCGAAAATAGGGGAGAGAGAGAGAGAGAGAAAAGAGGGGGAAAGAGGGAGAAAAAGAGTAATAGGAAAAAAAGAGGGGGAGAGAGAGAGAGAGAGGTCATTTTGAGAAAGGAAAAAGAGGAACCCAAAAAGAGAGAGCTGAGCTCTCTCAGGGAGAGAGCCAGAACCCAAATTGAAGAGAAGGGGGAGAGAGGCTCTTATGAGAAAAGGAGAAGAAGAAGAATCCGGGAAAAATCCCCCTGGGGATGAGGGGGAGAGAGGGGGAAGAGCTTCTGAAAAGGGGGAGCTTTCATGAGGGAGAGATTCCCCCTCTCGGGGGAGAGGGGGAGAGGCCCTCTCTTTTTCTCCCCCCTTCTCATAGTTTGAGATAGAGAGAGAGGGAGAAGGGAGAGAAAAGAAGATGAATGAGGAGGGAGGGAGGGAGAGAGAGAGGTGTGAAAATGGAATTAAAAAACATCAGCCAATCAGAATCAGTATATATAGAATACAGTATTATATATTGAAAGTAAAAAAAAAAAAGTACAGATGTTTTCTGTCAATATTCATCACACCATCAATTACACACACACACACACACACCCACACACACACACACACACACACACACACACACACACACACACACACACACACACAAACCAAACACACACTCTCTCTCAATCTCTTTCTTGCTCTCTCCATCTCCCACTCTCTTGCCCTCCATCCATCCACCTCCCTGTCCTTCCTTCCTTTCACTCTAAACCTCATTCCATTTGTCATTTACTCCTCCTCCATTCTTTGCTTATTTACATTGATCTCTCCCTCCATCTCTCTCTCTCTCTCTCTCTCTCTCTCTCCCCCTTCACCCCCCCCCCGTTACCCGAGACTGGGAGCGATGCTGGTATCGATGAGAGGAACACTGGGCTGTTGATGATTCTCCTTCTTCTCCTTTTTATTCAGATCATCATCACACCTGAAACAGGACGTTCACACGGAATTCACTTTTCCTGAAACATCAGATTTATAAGGCAGTGATTGGATTTCTGCGGACCTGTCAGAAACCTTCGGACTCTTCAGCACCGCCACGTTATCTTGATCTTTGGCGAACTCCACGACCAGCGTGTGGCCCAGGATCCTCAGCTGGTGGAGTCTCCTCAGAGCCTGGGACAGGGTGAAGGACAGAGAAAGTGCTGTCTGTGATCTGATGGAGGAACCGGGACAGGAACCTCAGTGAGGTGTGTTTACCTTGGAGGCTGAAGTCTCGCTGGAGAACGTAGCGAAGGCCGTGTGTTTCTAAACACAAAAGGTGACAAAGTTTAAATCTCAAACACATGAAAGGTTAGATCAGACGAGAACGAGATGGAGGCATACTAAAGTTAGATCGGATTAAAACGAGATGAAACTGTAATAACATTAGATCAGATGAGAATTAGATGAAATGTATTAATATTAGATCAGACTACAACAAGATAGACACATACTAAATTTAGATCGGACAAACACGTGATGGAGACGTACTAAAGTTAGATCGGATATGTACAAATATTAGATAAAATTAGAACAAGATGGAGATGTACTAAATTTAAAATCAGATGAGAATGAGATGCACTAAAATTAGATCGGACTAGAACAAGATGGAGACATACTAAAGTCAGATCGGATGAGAACGAAATGGAGATGTACTAAAGTTAGATCAGATGGAGACATACTAAAGTTAGAGCGGATGACAACGAGATGGCGACATACTAATGAGACGTCCATAAGATGTCCTAAAGCTGGATCAGATTATAAGGAGATGGAGACATACTCACGTTAGATCGGATTAGAGATGGAGGCGTACTGATGTCAGGTCGGATTAGAGATGGAGACGTAATAAATTTAGATCGGATGAAAACGTAATGGAGATGTACTAAAGTTAGATCGGATGAGAATAAGATGAGATGCACTAATATTAGATCAGACTAGAGGAAGATGGAGACTCCTGGATGAGAGGAAATGGATGCGCCACAAAGATAGATCGGATGAAAACGAGATGGACACGTACTAAAGTTAGATCGGATTAGAGATGAATATATCCTAAAGATAAATCAGATTACAGATCAAATGGAGACATTCTAAAGCTAGATTGGACTAGAACGAGATGGAGGCATACTATAGTTAGTTCGGATTAGAGATAGAGGCGTATTAATGTTAGATCGGATTAGAGATGGAGACATACTAAAGGGCCTTTATCCGAGAGGACTCGCACGGACGAGGCTCCAAAATACTCCAGCAGGTCCTCCTTCTCCTCCCGGTTAAGGTCTGCAGGAAGGTGTCTCACAATCAGGGTTCTGCTGCGCTTAGTGTGAACACTGACCTCATCCTGCTCCGCCATGACTCACACCTACACACACACACACACACACACACACCAGACAATCACAGATCAATGTCCTACATCCTGATCTAAAATATGATATGATAAATTACAGATCATTCTCATTTCCTCATCATCCAATCACAGGCCAATACATTGATTGGATATCCAATAACAAGTCAATACGATTTCTGACATGCAATCACGGGTCAATAAGGTCCCCAGTATCCAATCTGATATCCTGTCACAAGTCCATATGTTCTTCAATGTCCAATTAAAGCTTTATATGTTACCTGGTGTAGAAAAACAAGATTGTGTGGCCTCTGTCCCATACCAGCAATCCCAATGATACAATCACAGGTATGTAATAAGGTCCCCGACATCCAATCACCAGTCAATATGGTCTCCGAACGTCCAATCACCAGGCAATATGGTCCACGACATCCAATCACAAGTCAATATCGTCCACGACATCCAATCACCAATAAATATGGTCCCCGACATCCAATCACCAGTCAATATGGTCACCGACATCCAATCACCAGTCAATATGGTCCCCGACATCCAATCACCAGTCAATATGGTCCACGACATCCAATCACAAGTCAATATCGTCCACGACATCCAATCACCAATAAATATGGTCCCCGACATCCAATCACCAGTCAATATGGTCCCCGACATCCAATCACCAGTCAATATGGTCCCCGACATACAATCACAAATCAACATGGTACCCCAACATACAATCATGGGTCAATAAAATGTGCAACATCCAATCACAAGTCAATATGGTCCCCAACATCCAACCATCAGTCAATATGGTTCCCAACTTCCAATCACGAGTCAATATGGTCCCCCTACATCCAATCACGAGTTAATATGGTCCACAACATCCAATCACCAATAAATATGGTCCCCGACATCCAATCACCAGTCAATATGGTCCACGACATCCAATCCCCAGTCAATATGGTCCACGACATCCAATCACCAGTCAATATGGTCCACGACATCCAATCACCAGTCAATATGGTCCCCGACATACAATCACAAATCAACATGGTACCCCAACATACAATCATGGGTCAATAAAATGCGCAACATCCAATCACAAGTCAATATGGTCCCCAACATCCACCATTAGTCAATATGGTCCCCAACATCCACCATTAGTCAATATGGTCCCCAACATCCAACCATTAGTCAATATGGTCCCCAACATCCAACCATTAGTCAATATGGTCCCCAACATCCAACTATTAGTCAATATGGTCCCCAACATCCAACCACTATTAGTCAATATGGTCCCCAACATCCAACCATTAGTCAATATGGTCCCCAACATCCAACCACATTAGTCAATATGGTCCCCAACATCCAACCATTAGTCAATATGGTCCCCAACATCCAACTATTAGTCAATATGGTCCCCAACATCCAACTATTAGTCAATATGGTCCCCAACATCCAACCATTAGTCAATATGGTCCCCCTACATTCAATCACGAGTTAATATGGTCCATAACATCCAATCACCAGTCAATATGGTCCTCAACATCCAATCACCAGTCCAACATCCAATCAATATGGTCCCCAACATCCAATCACCAGTATGGTCTCAGACATCCAATCACCAGTTAATATGGTCCCTGACATCCAATCACCAGTTAATATGGTCCCTGACATCCAATCACGAGTCAATATGGTCCCCGACATCCAAACACAAGTCAATATGGTCCCCGACATCCAAACACAAGTCAATATGGTCCCCAACATCCAATCACCAAGTCAATATGGTCCCCGACATCCAATCACCAGTCAATATGGTCCCCGACATCCAATCATGAGTGAATATGGTCGTCAACATACAATCACCAGTCAATATGGTCCCCAACGTCCAATCACCAGTCAATATGGTCCCCGACATCCAATCATGAGTGAATATGGTCGTCAACATACAATCACCACAATATGGTCCAAACATCCAATCACCAGTCAATATGGTCCCCGACGTCCAATCACCAGTCAATATGGTCCCCGACATCCAATCACCAGTCAATATCGTCCACAACATCCAATCACCAATAAATATGGTCCCCTACATCCAATCACCAGTCAATATGGTCCCCAACATCCAATCACCAGTCAATATGGTCCACGACATCCAATCACAAGTCAATATCGTCCACGACATCCAATCACCAATAAATATGGTCCCCAATATGGTCCCCGACATCCAATCACCAGTCAATATGGTCCCCGACATCCAATCACCAGTCAATATGGTCCCCGACATCCAATCACCAGTCAATATGGTCCCCAACATCCAATCACCAGTCAATATGGTCCCCGACATCCAATCATGAGTCAATATGGTCCCCGACATCCAATCATGAGTCAATATGGTCGTCGACATCCAATCACCAGTCAATATGGTCCCCAACGTCCAATCACCAGTCAATATGGTCACCGGCATCCAATCACCAGTCAATACGTAACTCAATGATCTGGTGATTGATATGGTTTAATCATATTCAATCAATATGCAAATATAAATATGACGTCAACAGCCGATTTTTTTGAATGAACAGAGAAACACACTCACACACACTCACACACACACACACACACACACACACACACACACACACAACATACTTTCCACTGAAAAGTCAGCGACCCTTGTTTTAGGGAGTCTTTTCCGGGTCTCGGTGGGTCCTTTTATTTTATCTGTAAAAACAAACAAACAAACAAACAAACAAAACACGTAAATAAACATTGCTAGCCCTACTAGCATGCTAACGATACAGTTATACAGCTAGCATATAAGCTATCATGTATTCAGGACCCTGCGCTGTTAAAAGGCATTTAAACATGTTATATTTTAGAATAAACACAATTATAACTATAAGTAATATTAACGGTAAATAACAACATTCGCGCGTGGCTACCTATTTAAAATTCGATTCCTCTACAGAATTCCGTATCCAAATTCGAACTAGCGCACTTAACCTTACAACCGGAACTAAAACCCTCCCTACCTAGGGTATATCTGTAGGGGTAGCGATGCCATATTGAGATACAGCCCTGTAGGTAGAAGGCGGGCTTTAATACCGAAATCCTCTGAATTTCTAGGTGCTGATTGGTTACTGTGGGGACTGTCCTTTAATTCTAAGCTAGATGATTGGTTTGGAGAAATGTCAACCATAGAACCAAACGAACGTTTCTGATTGGCTAGAAACGTGACGGCGTATCTGTTCCGCCTATGAGGATGTAATGTCCATTATTGACCACGAGATGGCGGCATTGTCTATGAAAAAGGGAATGAACAACCAGTAGAGATCTCTCAGAACCTGTACACACACACACACACACCATACACACACACACACACACACACACACACACACACACACACACACACACACACACACACACACCTATTTGCTGTCTATATGTTCATTCATTCATCTTCTAGCGCTTTATCCGATCTTCCCTCGGGTCACGGGGAGTCTGTGTCTATCTCAGGCGTCTATGGGCATTAAGGCAGGATACACCCTGGATGGAATGCCAACCCATCACACACACACACACACACACACACACACACTCATTCACACACACATTCATACACTAGGGACAATTTTCCAAGGTGCCAATCAACCTACCGTGCATGTTTTTGGACCGGGGGAGGAAACCGGAGAACCCGGAGAAAAACCCCCTGAGGCACGGGGAGAACATGCACAAACTCCACACACACATGGCCGAGACGGGAATCGAACCCGGACCCTGGCGGTGTGAGGCGAACGTGCTAACCACTAAACCACCGTGTCCCATGCACCTTATCTATATGTTTACATGTTATACATTCATACTGTTTATGAGTATAGACCATTTCAAGGAAATGTTTCCTAAAGTCCTAAACCATATTATATCATTTTCATTTAAAACTAAAAACTAAAAATAAAGAAGAGTCATGCACTCCCTGGTGTTTGGGAAATCGGATTATTATGGGATGTTTAAAGAATCTGTCTAAAAACTGAAGTAAATAAAGAAATCCTGTCAGAAATGTGGAGTTAGCATGTAAAGAAAAGAAAAAGTCAATTTTACTGTGTGATATAACGTTTATATATTTTATTTTTCCCATCAGAAACTCATGTTTTATTTAAGTGCTTATATTTCTGAAATTATAGCAAAGCATAAAAACTACAAAATACAAAACATAGCAAGAACCAACAAAATATAAATAAAAACAATTTTTTTTTTATAAATATTCAATTTCTACCAAATTAGGAACATCATCACATGTTTTCTAATCCACCAATCAGGTGTCAGCATTGCAGTGTATACACTCCTCTATAGGTCCAGATCTTCAGATAATGTTTACAACCAACATCAGAGTGAAGAAGGTCTGATCTCGGTAACGTGGTGTTTAGTAGCAGATGGGTTCTTCTGAGGTTATACAAATAAACAAGTAAACAAACAACAATATAAAAACCTGAAAATCCTGGAAATGCAGCGACCTGAAAATCATTTCGCGATATGTTTTATATGTGTGTTTTTTAAACGTACGATATGTCACGTAGCTCTATGTCATGTCATATACCCTAAGATGTATGATGTAGTTCTATGTCATGTTATGTAGTGTTATGTTGTATGATGTAGCTCTGTCATGTTATGTAGTGTTATGTTGTATAATTTAGCTCTATGTCATGTGATGTAGTGCTATGTTGTATGATTGAACTCTATGTCATGTTATGTAGTGCTATGTTGTATGATTTAGCTCTATGTCATGTTATGTAGTGTTATGTTGTATGATTGTAGCTCTATGTCATGTTATGTAGTGTTATGTTGTATGATGTAGCTCTATCATGTTATGTAGTGTTATGTTCTATGATTGAACTCTATGTCATGTGATGTAGTGTTAGGTTGTATGATTGAACTCTATGTCATGTTATGTAGTGCTATGTTGTATGATGTAGCTCTATCATGTTATGTAGTGCTATGTTGTATGATGTAGCTCTATCATGTTATGTAGTGCTATGTTGTATGATTTAGCTCTATATCATGTTATGTAGTGTTATGTTGTATGATTTAACTCTATGTCATGTTAT
Source organism: Kryptopterus vitreolus (assembly GCA_030449085.1). Classification (NCBI taxonomy): domain Eukaryota; kingdom Metazoa; phylum Chordata; class Actinopteri; order Siluriformes; family Siluridae; genus Kryptopterus; species Kryptopterus vitreolus. Next base: position 2,465,309 of record JACRUU010000002.1, read on the forward strand.
GTAGTGTTATGTTGTATGATTTAACTCTGTCATGTGATGTAGTGTTATGTTGTATGATTTATCTCTATGTCATGTTATGTAGTGTTATGTTGTATGATTTAGCTCTATGTCATGTTATGTAGTGTTATGTTGTATATGATTTATCTCTATGTCATGTTATGTAGTGTTATGTTGTATGATTTATCTCTATGTCATGTTATGTAGTGTTATGTTGTATGATTTAGCTCTATGTCATGTGATGTAGTGTTATGTTGTATGATTTATCTCTATGTCATGTTATGTAGTGTTATGTTGTATGATTTAACTCTATGTCATGTTATGTAGTGTTATGTTGTATGATTTAACTCTATGTCATGTTATGTAGTGTTATGTTGTATAATTTAACTCTATGTCATGTTATGTAGTGTTATGTTGTATAATTTAACTCTATGTCATGTGATGTAGTGTTATGTTGTATAATTTATCTCTATGTCATGTTATGTAGTGTTATGTTGTATGATTTAACTCTATGTCATGTGATGTAGTGTTATGTTGTATGATTTATCTCTATGTCATGTTATGTAGTGTTATGTTGTATGATTTAACTCTATGTCATGTTATGTAGTGTTATGTTGTTGTATAATTTAACTCTATGTCATGTTATGTAGTGTTATGTTGTATGATTTAACTCTATGTCATGTTATGTAGTGTTATGTTGTATGATTTGAACTCTATGTCATGTTATGTAGTGTTATGTTGTATGATTTAAGCTCTATGTCATGTTATGTAGTGTTATGTTGTATGATTTAACTCTATGTCATGTTATGTAGTGTTATGTTGTATGATTTAACTCTATGTCATGTTATGTAGTGTTATGTTGTATGATTTAGCTCTATGTCATGTTATGTAGTGTTATGTTGTATGATTTAGCTCTATATCATGTTATGTAGTGTTATGTTGTATGATTTATCTCTATGTCATGTTATGTAGTGTTATGTTGTATGATTTAGCTCTATGTCATGTGATGTAGTGTTATGTTGTATGATTTATCTCTATGTCATGTTATGTAGTGTTATGTTGTATGATTTAACTCTATGTCATGTTATGTAGTGTTATGTTGTATGATTTAATCTCTATGTCATGTTATGTAGTGTTATGTTGTATGATTTATCTCTATGTCATGTTATGTAGTGTTATGTTGTATAATTTAACTCTATGTCATGTTATGTAGTGTTATGTTGTATAATTTAACTCTATGTCATGTTATGTAGTGTTATGTTGTATAATTTAGCTCTATGTCATGTGATGTAGTGTTATGTTGTATGATTTAGCTCTATGTCATGTGATGTAGTGTTATGTTGTATGATGTAGCTCTATGTCATGTGATGTAGTGTTATGTTGTATGATTGAACTCTATGTCATGTGATGTAGTGCTATGTTGTATGATTTATGACATGATTTTGCTCTATGTCATGTGATGTAGTGCTATGTTGTATGATTTATGACATGATTTTGCTCTATGTCATGTTATGTGCTTTCGCACATTTTTGGTCATTGCTCATTGAAAATTTGAACGTACACTAAAAAGTTATATATTAACTTTTTATTAACTCATTGACGGTTTTATGCTGCAAAGTTTGACTTTTTTCCCATAAAAAATGATAGTTATTTTAAAAACCTACTTTTGTGTAGTAGATGTAGGTTTTTTGCGGCATTATAACAACACCAGTGTAGAAATGTCCAGTAGACATAGCTTATCCATAACTATCCACAGAACAATGTACTTTCGCCTCTATTCTAAAAGCTCAAAGTAGGCGGGGCCACATTGACACGAATGGCTATAACTCCTGAAAGCAATGAGATATCCTCATGCAACTTGGCACATCTCTGTATGTCCTGAAACCTTGTTCAAATCCAAAATATTGCGTAGCTTCACCAATTAAAGGCTCTAAACGAAGATAAAACGTTTCACTTTTCTTTGTATTGCACGCAATAGCAACGTAATAACCACTGGAGGCTTTTTCAAGCCCAACAACTCTTGGGTCTTTGTCCTTCAGTGCCTCAGATTTCTTTTCAAAGGTTCCTTTGAGGTTCTTCTAAGCATCGTGTGACCCATTCTCCAGATCGTCCACTAAATTGGGAAATTTTTCCTTTAGGATTTTATAAAATTCGTCTTTTACAGCTCTGGAGGTGAAACATCTGTACAAGATCCTCATTTTCATCTGTGACGTAGCTGCTTGACTAACTGTACTGTACATTTCATCAGTGATCATTCGCTTGGAAAGGAGACCATCTGCAATCTCCATTACTGAATAAACTCTCTCTATCAGACTTTCCCTGTGTTTATCCACAAAGTGAGGATCTGAAACACACATGAACATGTTTTAATAATAATAATAATGTGTAAATAATGTTGGGAAGTGCAGCTGAATTGTGTACGATATACATTTTTAGCATGTTTTACCTGTTTTTGCCATTTGGGGTGAAAACGCTTCTCTCGTATAATCTGAAGTGATGAGACAAAAAGACTTCAATATACGAATATTAAAATATACTATATATCTATTAAATATACAGCTACATTAGAAAATGGAACGTTCTGTGGAAGGAGGAAACCTGTAATATTTTGTGTTACTGTGTTCTATATCAGTGTATTTTTAGATGAGATGCATGAAAGACCAGTGGTGGATAAAGTGGAGGTGGTGTAGCCCAGTGGTTATGGTGTTAGACTCTGGACCGGAAGATCATGGGTTCAGACCTCACCACCACCAAGCTACCACTAGTGGGCCCTTGAGCAAGGCCCTTAACCCTCAATTGCTCAGTTGTAAGTCGCTCTGGTTTAGAGAGTCTGCCAAATGTTGTAAATGTAAAGTACACAAACCATTGAGTAAAAGCTTAGTAAAATATGACTCCAGTAAAAGTGCCCACTTTAAACCTTCACTTGTGTAAAAGAACAAAACATTTCGCCTTCAAATGCACTTAAGTATCCAAAATATACTGTGATTTATTACAGCTATTATCGTTTTCGTCAGCTCAATTTATGTGAAAAGACTCAAATGTGACTCTTAATATTAATATATGTATTAATACAATGTTATTAATAATGACTCTAATTGAAATCCATTACAATGTTCATTCATCTTCATTCATTCATCTTCTAGCGCTTTATCCGATCTTCCCTCGGGTCACGGGGAGTCTGTGCCTATCTCAGGCGTCTATGGGTATTAAGGCAGGATACACCCTGGATGGAATGCCAACCCATCACACACACACACACACACACACACACACACACACACACACACACACACACACACACATTCATACACTAGGGACAATTTTCCAAGGTGCCAATCAACCTACCGTGCATGTTTTTGGACGGGGGGAGGAAACCGGAGAACCCGGACGGAGAAAAACCCCCTGAGGCACACGGGGAGAACATGCACACAAACTCCACACACACATGGCCGAGACGGGAATCGAACCCGGACCCTGGCGGTGTGAGGCGAACGTGCTAACCACTAAACCACCGTGCACCTACAATGGTCATATATGGTGTAAATAAAAATGGTATAAATAAGGTCACGGGTGTTGTGGCCATTTCGAGAGTTTACGTCCATCTACCAGTAAGATATCTGACTCTGAAATGTGGTGAAGTAACACTTCAGTTGGGTGTGGATACACGAAAATACTACTAAAGTACAGAAACAAAGTCCATTTCTAACTTCAAAGACACGGGTATAAGAATCTTCTGGGGTTCGCAGCATCCCTTATTAAACAGATAAAGGTGCATCTTCTCCTTCCCTCCATCAGATACCACAGCGTCTGCTAGAATATCAGTCTGTCTATCTGACATCGTGGATGAGCGTTCATCACCTCGAACTGCTGGTGATCACATGTGATTAATGTCCTGATCAGGATCTCATCATAACTCTTTATTTCTCGCTTTATTTCGCTCACAATCTCGGAGTAACGATGGACCATCAATGATCTTTCTCTTCTCATATTACTAACGTTACTCGTCACCTTCTCTACAACATCAGAACGGATTCCACCTTCGTTTCTATTCATACTTTCTGTTCAGGTCCTGGATCAGTATCTCTGATCATCTCGACACTGGACTACTGTAACTCTCTGCTGGCAGCTTCTACCTCACAACGCTATTCATCCACTGCTACATGTGTTCAACCTGCCTAAATCCTCCTCTCTCACACCCACCCCCCCACTGCTGCACCCGCTACAAAAACCCACTCCCCCCACCTCCCCTCCACCCCCCCGACTCCACACCCCCCCCACTGCTGCACCCGCTACACCTGCTACACCCACTCCAACCTGCCTAAATCCCCTCTGCACCCCCCCTGCTGCACCCCCTCCACCCTACACCCACCCCACACTGCCTGCACCCCTACCACCCCCCCACTGCTGCACCCGCTGCACCCGCTACACCCACCCCACTGCTGCACCCGCTCCACCCCCCCCACTGCTGCACTCGCTACACCCACTCCCAACCTGCCTAAATCCTCTCTCACACCCCCCCACTACTGCACCCGCAACACCCACCCCCACTGCTGCACACCCGCTACACCCCCCCCCCCACTGATGCACCCGCTCCACCCACCCCCCCCACTGCTGCACCCGCTATACCAACTCCACCCAACCTTCCCTAAATCCCTCTCTCACCCCCCACTGCTGCACCCGCTCCACCCACCCCCCGAATGCTGCACCCGCTCCACCCCCCCCCACTGCTGCACCCGCTACACCTGCTACACCCACTCCAACCTGCCTAAATCCCCTCTCACCCCCCACTGCTGCACCCCCTCCACCCGCCTCCCACACTGCTGCACCCGCCCCAACACTGCTGCACCCCCTACCACCCCCCCACTGCTGCACCCCTCCCACCCACCTCCCCACTGCTGCACTCCTCGCTACACCCACTCCAACCTGCCTAAATCCTCTCCACCCCCCAATTGCTGCACCTCTATACACCCCCCCCCCACTACTGCACCCGCTACCACCCACCCACCACCCCCACTGCTGCACCCGCTACACCAACCCCCCCCCCACTCCTAAACCCCCCCCCCACTGCTGCACTAAACCGCTACACCACTGACCCCAAACCTGCTGCACCCGTTAAAACCTACACCACCTATCCCCACTGCTGCACCCAAACCTCGCACCCACTCCCACCTAAATCTCCTCCCCACCCGGCTAACACTCCACTCCGCTCACCCCCCCACATCCTGCTACACACCCACCTTCTCCAACCTGCCTAAATCCCTCTCACACCCCCCACTGCTACACCCACTCCAACCTGCCCATCCAACTGCTAAACCTCCCCACCCACGGCTCCAACCTGTCACCCCTCCCAAACCTGCCTAATCTCACTCACAACCCCCCCCCCCACTGCTGCACACGCTACACCCCCCCCCACTGCTGCACCCGCTCCACCTACTCCAACCTGCCTAAATCCTCTCACCCCCCCTACACACTGCTCTCGCTCCACTGACTTCCTGTATCTGCTCTCACGCATCACATTCCAAACACTGACGCTCGTCTATAAACACCAAACATGGACGTCAGAAATCTCCTCATCACCTCCCGTAGCGCACCATCGCTGTCTGAGAACGTCTCACACTGCTCGCCTGATTCCACCTTCTCTCAGGGGAAGAGTTAAAGATCAGCTCAAGGCTCTTCTTCTCTGTTCTGGCACCGAGGTGGTGGAATGAAATTCCCCTGGATGTCCCGACAACAAACAACAACAACAACTGCATCTTTAAAACCACGACTGAAGACGCCGATCTCTTCCAACAACACCTATTCTAATACTTCTTTTTCCTCTCGCTGTCCAGGAATCCTGGTTTGTATTTACCCTTCATGAATCCTTCGATGGAGACCTAAAGCACTTCTTGTACGTCGCCCTGGATAAGAGCGTCTGCTAAATACTGCAAATGTAAATGTATGCCACATGCATGTCGAGATCTGGTGAGTAAAATGCTGAAATGAACGTACCTGGAAGAAAGACCTGACGAGACTCCCACACCTCCTGCTCATGTTCATCCAAAAGTCCCAGTGTGACTTCTTCAGCGTCAGCAGTAAGAATCACCTCGAATGTGGGGTGATAGTTGGGGGCGTAATCAAGCTCAAAAATCTCAGTCTAGGCAAAGAAAATAGCACACAATGAACGCAAAATAAAATCCTGATTTCTTCACCCATGTGTGTTTGTGTTGTTTACCTTCGGCTGGTATGTATAAGTCTCACAGCGGGGTCTGTACTGTTTCCCAGGGACCAGGTGACACGTGGAACTGCTCTCAATGTATATGGTTTCTGATATTGATATTTTCTCATATTGATTTTGAACCTTAAGCGCAAGGATACATTTGAATGACAATTTAATGGCGTTAGTGACACTATTTATTAACATGTTAATAACACGTTCACTCATTTTTTTATTAACATTATAAATAAATGAACATAAAAGCAGCAAAGGAGGCACGGTGGCGTAGTGGTTAGCACGTTCGCCTCACACCTCCAGGAGGGTCCGGGTTCGATCCCGTCTCGGCCATGTGTGTGTGGAGTTTGCATGTTCTCCCTGTGCCTCAGGGGGTTTTTCTCCGGGTTCTCCGGTTTCCCCCCGGTCCAAAAACATGCATGGTAGGTTGATTGGCACCTTGGAAAATTGTCCCTAGTGTATGAATGTGTGTGTGAATGTGTGTGTGTGTGTGCCCTGCGATGGGTTGGCATTCCATCCAGGGTGTATCCTGCCTTAATGCTCATAGACGCCTGAGATAGACACAGACTCCCCGTGACCCGAGGGAAGATCGGATAAAGCGGTAGAAGATGAATGAATGAATGAAAAGCAGCAAAATTAAAACAACGCAACATATAATCACGACATCATTTCTTTACGCAGATATAAAAAAAAATTGTAATCATTAAACATTAGTGTTACTCATGTCTCAGATCATTGCACCAGGACACACTTGAGGGGGTCAAATCATGTGGGAATGGGTATTTAAGTTTGGGGTTGAATAGTCACCTTGTTTACATGGTCACAGGCGTAATCGATGATTATTAGCAGGCCGGTGTGATAGGCTGGTCATGATTTGGGTGGAGACTGTTAGCTTTTTTAAGCATGCACTAGGAAGTGTGTAAAAAGGGGAAAACGGACGGACTGTAATCATGTGGTGAACGACTGAGCTGTAGCGAACGGGTGCTGGCGTGGACACGGATAAAGATCTGTCTGAAGGAAGAATCCCAGGATCGTTAAGGGAAGTTTCGGCCCGGCTCAACTCGACCGGACTCGGCTCGCCTGAGTGTCTTGGCTTGGCTGGAGAGGTAGCGGCTGAATCAGGGAAAGTTACGTGGAGGTATGGCCGGTGTACGTGACGCCGATTTACATTTGACTTACACGTGAATAATTGTGGGTTAAGGGTCTTGCTCAAGGGCTCCCACAAGAGGCAGCTTGGTGGTGGTGGGGATTGAACCCGTGATCTTCCGGTCCAGAGTCCAACACCTTAACCACTGGTCTACACACCTCCCCATTACAAGGTGGGATTTTAACAAGACTGGGTTATCTTCTAGCTGCAGAGTCACAGAGTGAGTACCATTACTACTTCATCTACTCCAGGACAAGTGAAGATCTGTGTGGAATTCTTTCTACTTTTTCTACTGGGGGGGTGGAGCTCAGTGGTCGCAGGGTTGCTGATCGGAAGATCCGGGTTCGAGCCGCAGTATCGCCAAGCTGCCGTCCTTGGGTCCTTGAGCAAGACCCTTAACCCTCTGTGCCCCAGGGGGCGCCGTATAATGGCTCTGACCCCCAGCTACCAACAACAAGCTGGGATATGCGAAGAAAAGAATTTCACTGTGCTGTAATGTTTATGTGACTAATAAAGGCTATTCTATACTATTCTCCTGTGACGCATTCTCCACCATATTATAGCCGATAAGCACAAGGTTTTACTTTTTGGGACATCCTGTCAGTGTTTTTTTTTTTTTTATTGTAGTAAAAGTGGGTCTGTGAACATCGGCTGTATTACGGCTAAATCAGGGACTGCTGCTGTTGGCCAGGAGATCGGGATCTACAAACAGCCTGCTTATGGACCTTATCTTTCCTTATAGATCATTTCTTTCCTTATATGGGCTTTTAATGATGTTTTAAGAAATAAAGTGTCGTATAGAGGTAGGTATAGAGGGAGGTGGTGGCTTAGTGGTTAAGGTGTTGGCCTGTGGACCAGAATATCACGGGTTCAAACCCAACAACCACCAAGCTGCCACTAGTGGGCCCTTGAGCAAGGCCCTTAATCTTCAATTGCTCAGTTGTAAGTCGCTCTGGATAAGGGCATCTTCCAAATGCCGTAAATGTAAATGTAGTCTTAGTCCTTAATTCTACTAGTCCTTACTAACCACATGCCACACACACATCTGGCATTTAAAAGCATCTGTGTGGAAACATAGTGAACGATTCCTATGGCCAGTATATCGCCCAGTGGTTAAGGTGGTGTAGCCCAGTGGTTAAGGTGTTAGCACACCCGTGGTTAAAGTGGTGTAGCCCAGTGGTTAAGGTGGTGTAGCACAGTGGTTAAAGTGGTGTAGCCCAGTGGTTAAGGTGGTATAGCCCAGTGGTTAAGGTGGTGTAGCCCAGTGGTTAAGGTGGTATAGCACAGTGGTTAAGGTGGTATAGCACAGTGGTTAAGGTGGTGTAGACCAGTGGGTAAGGGTGTATAGCCCAGTGGTTAAGGTGGCGTAGCCCAGTAGTTAAGGTGGTGTAGCCCAGTGGTTAAGGTGGTATAGCCCAGTGGTTAAGGTGGTGTAGCCCAGTGGTTAAGGTGGTATAGCACAGTGGTTAAGGTGGTATAGCACAGTGGTTAAGGTGGTGTAGACCAGTGGGTAAGGGTGTATAGCCCAGTGGTTAAGGTGGCGTAGCCCAGTAGTTAAGGTGGCGTAGCCCAGTGGTTAAGGTGTGGCAGTGGTAGCCCAGTAGCCAGTGGTTAAGGTGGTGTAGCCCAGTGGTTAAGGTGGTGTAGCACAGTGGTTAAGGTGGTGTAGCCCAGTGGCCCATTTGTTAAGGTGGTGTATAGCCAAGTGGTGGTGGTTAAGGTGGTAGGTGGGTGTAGCTCCCAGTGGTTAAGGTGGTGTCAGTCCCGTGGTTAAGGTGGTTAGTGTAGCCCAGCCCGTGGGTTAAGGTAAGGTGGTAGCCCAGTGGTTAAGGTGGCCAGGTGGTGTAGCCCAGTGGTTAAGGTGGTGTAGCCCAGTGGTTAAGGTGGTATAGCCCAGTGGTTAAGGTGGTATAGCCCAGTGGTTAAGGTGGTAGCCCAGTGGTTAAGGTGTGTAGGTGTGGTGTAGCCCAGTGGTTAAGGTGGTATAGCCCAGTGGTAAGGTGGGGTAGCCCAGTTAAGGTGGTATAGCCCAGTGGTTAAGGTGGGTAGCCCAGTGGTTAAGGTGGTATAGCCCAGTGGTTAAGGTGGTATAGCCCAGTGGTTAAGGTGGTATAGCACCCCAGGGGTTAAGGGGGTGTAGCCCAGTGGTTAAGGTGGTGTAGCCCAGTGGTTAAGGTGGTGTAGCCCAGTGGTTAGGTGGTGTAGCCCCGTGGTAAGGTGGTAGCCCAGTGGTTAAGGTGGTTAGCCCAGCAGGGTTAAGGTGGTAGGTGGTATAGGTGGTGTATAGCCCAGTGGTTAAGGTGGTATAGCCAGTGTTAAGTTAAGTGGTGTGCAGTGGTTAAGGTGAGTGTATAGCCAGTGGTTAAGGTGGTGTAGCCCAGTGGTTAAGGTGGTGTAGCCCAGTGGTTAAGGTGGTATAGCCCAGTGGTTAAGGTGGTGTAGCCCAGTGGTTAAGGTGGTGTAGCCCGGGTTAAGGTGGTATAGCCCAGTGGTAAGCCCAGTAAGGTGGTGTAGCCCAGTGGTTAAGGTGGTGTAGCCCCGTAAGGTTAGCCCAGGGTGTATAGCCCAGTGGTTAAGGTGGTGTAGCCCAGTGGTTTAGGTGGTATAGCCCAGTGGTTAAGGTGTTGGACTCTGGACCGGAAAATCATGGGTTCAAACCCCACCACCACCACCAAGCTGCCACTAGTGGGCCCTTGAGCAAGGCCCTTAACCCTCAACTGCTCAGTTGTATCAAATACATTGAATTTATGAATATTTTGTCCTCATGCTCTATTCTGCGTTTGGTTTCACTAATAATAAGCATAGATTTGTAGAAATCTCCATATTTATCCATGCGCATGTTGATTAGACTCATTAAACACTTGTAAAAGATATATTTAAGATACAGCCCCAAATTAAATACAAGTAATATAAGAGACTATTAGGCATAGAGTGATTTTAATGAAAGCACATTACCTCGATAACTGGAATATTTCTGGGCAATAAGTGCATGTGCAGTTTACTCTTCTTTGTCTTTCCGTAAATCTCTTTGTAGAAGAGTAGGACCTGTGCCTGGATCGCTTTGTCCTTTAAAATGATTTTCAGTAACAGCCCAAATAGAGAGAGATTACTGATATCTGTGATGACGTGTGCGTCTGTCACCGCCAACGGCTGAATGACCTCCAAATTACCATCAGTGAAATGAGCTACAGCCAGTTCAGTCTGGTTATTATCTGCAAGACATGAAGGAAGAAGGAAATGAGAACGAGACTCAATACCAGCATCGGCATACAATCACTTTTAAGCTCTTGTGGGGCACGGAAAATGACGTGGAGGGCCACATTCGGGCCCTTACCGGAAGCTATCTGACAGTGAGGGAGGTGCAGTTTACAAATCGACCCCTCGGAGCAGTCGATGTTGTACAGGGGCCCTGCAGGCTGCATATGTCCAACGCCATCTAACTGGACTCTGCCCCAGGACACGATACCGTACAACACTTCGGCTTTCTCATTCATCTCAAACACGAGGTTGGTGTATTTACACTGAAACTTCCCAGCATAATGGCACTGAAACCTGTAATGAGAAAAAAAAAACACATTTCAAAAGTGAAATCTTCATGTTGTAACATCACAATTAGTGGAATTAGGCTTAGAATGAGATGAAGCACCTGTATGTAATGTTCCAATCATAATAGTGGTGTTCACCTAATTCAGGAGTGAACTCTTCCGTGTCTCCTGAGTGCCCCTGAACAGAATGTTGACAGATAAATACAAATACAGTCCATTGCTACCAAATCATGGTTCAGAATTCACAAATATATTTATTAATGCTAAATCCTTCATATCATTCATTATTGGGCAGTAGTCGTATATATTTTATTGTATTTTTTACTGTATAAAATAATTATAGTATATTTTACTATATTAAATTATTAACTATAGGGGCACGGTGGTTTAGTGGTTAGCACGTTCGCCTGACACCACCAGGGTCCGGGTTCGATTCCCGTCTCGGCCATGTGTGTGTGGAGTTTGCATGTTCTCCCCGTGCCTCAGGGGGTTTTTTTCTCCGGGTTCTCCGGTTTCCTCCTCCCCCGGTACAAAAACATGCACGGTACGGTAGGTTGATTGGCACCTTGGAAAATTGTCCCTAGTGTATGAATGTGTGTGTGTGTGTGTGTGTGTGTGTGTGTGTGTGTGTGTGTGTGTGTCCTGCGATGGGTTGGCATTCCATCCAGGGTGTATCCTGCCTTAATGCCCATAGACGCCTGAGATAGGCACAGGCTCCCCGTGACCCGAGAGATCGGATAAAGCGGTAGAAAATGAATGAATGAATGAATAATAATAATACACTACAATTACAAAAGGGTTTCAGAATCACATGCTTGAATCCCTAATAATAATAATAATAATAATAATAATAATAATAATAATAATAATAATAATAATAATAAGGTTTCAGGACTACTTGCTTAAACTCCTAATAAACATGTATGTATTTATGTACGTTACCTGTGCAGTGCCATAACTCTGTGATGATGTGCGAGTGTGGACTAATTCCTCAGATTTAGGTTCCTTATAATACTCTATAACCAAAGAAGAAACAAAACACCAAAACACAGATATGTTTAATTCCTCACTGACTTTACAAATGAATGCTACACAGGATGTTAACGGTTGGCGTTTTTTATGCTGCCGTACCTCTCACTTGTTTTCTTACACATTTATACATTTCTGTACCAGGGTTGTGGTGGTAAGGACATTTTTATGGACATGTGACAACACTGGTAATACCGGTATCACCCGGGTGGGGGCGCCGTCGGTTCATTGGCATTTCACTTTCACTTTTGATTTAGCTGCAAATTTGGCATCAATGCTTCAATAAACAGCAATAGAGAGGGAAAAAATTCTAACTCTTATATGAAACAACGAACTTTTATTAATATAACGACTTAAAATACACTATGCAATAAAGCTTGTGTTTCCTGCGGATGCTGCCACCTTCATCAGTCCAAGTTTGCAGATTGCTTCGTTAACATGTTCAGATTCGCGGTGTGCATTTGCAATGAATCCAAAATACAAATAAGTGCTTTTGCGTTGTGTTTTGAAACTAAATCGTCTGCCTTTCTCTTTCTTTTCAGTCATCTCGACTCTCTTTTAACACTGATCTGTGATGTCACTGTTGCACCACATTGCACAGCTGATTCATTCATTCATTCATTCATCTTCTAGCGCTTTATCCGATCTTCCCTCGGGTCACGGGGAGTCTGTGTCTATCTCAGGCGTCTATGGGCATTAAGGCGGGATACACCCTGGATGGAATGCCAACACACACACTCACATTCATACACTAGGTGCCAATTTTCCAGGAGGAAACCGGAGAACCCGGAGGAAAACCCCCTGAGACACGGGAAGAACATGCACAAACTCCACACACACATGGCCGAGACGGGAATCGAACCCGGACCCTGGAGGTGCGAGGTTCATAACAACAGTGAAAGACAATAGGCAAGCGATGTAACGGTGAACACCGCGGCAAACCTATTCTGTACTTTACTCAGCACTGACACTGAAGAAATAACACTACTATGTAAAGTAGCGAGTGTACAGCGTGTATAACACTGAACATTTTCTGTCCCGTCAAAATAACTCAATGCACAGCCATTCATGTCTGAACTCCATGCTCAAGGTTAAGGAAGAAGTGGAAAATCAAAATATATTCTACAGACGTACTAAACAGAATGTAATTAAACACGCATTAATCTTTTGTTATGAATAAACACACTAGACTTTTACCATTGCAGAGCAAACATTGGATAATCGCCTACCTGAAGATGTTCCTTGTTGGTCTTGATACCTACAAAGACATACAGTGTGAAACTGTTATGCAGTGCAGTGTTGTTTATACAGAACCATAATAAGTGAATACATCATGCGAGGTCTAAGATGAGACTGTGGGAAGTTATATGTGTGTAACAGTGCTCCGTGATTTGGAGTCCAAGGGCAGTGCTTGCGATATTTAGTGCCGTGTGCAAAAGCATCACTATTATAATCTCTCTCTCTGGCTTCGGGTCAAACTTTCGGCGCGTAACTCGTCCCGCAGTTTTTGTGCGATCGTTACGAATTATCGCTCATATCGTGCGGCCCGATGGTGTGAGGTGTGCTGTTACTTTTATAAGGAATCACCCCACGGAATTCCGAACACGGGGCCAAAAATCGGGAATTTTTTCCCATAGAAAAAATAGGGTTCGGAGTGTATCACGATATATTCATTCATTCATTCATCTTCTACCACTATATCCGATCTTCCCTCGGGTCACGGGGAGTCTGTGCCTGTCTCAGGCGTCTATGGGCATTAAGGCAGGATACACCCTGGATGGAATGCCAAACCATCGCAGGACACACACACTCACACACAAACAATCACACACACATTCAGACACACATTCATACACTAGGGACAATTTTCCAAGGTGCCAATCAACCTACCGTGCATGTTTCTGGACCGGGGGAGGAAACCGGAGAACCCGGAGAAAAACCCCCTGAGGCACGAGGAGAACATGCACAAACTCCACACACACATTGCAGAGACGGGAATCGAACCCGGACTCTGGCAGTGTGAGGCGAACGTGCTAACCACTAAACCACCGTGCCCCCCTATCACTATATATATATATATATATATATATATATATATATATATATATATATATATATACCTCCTGAACCCCACACATTTTCGGAATTTTGGGAAATCCATGATATTCCAGCCCCAGAGACTGTTCGGCCCGTGTTCGCCCGACATGGACATTTAACGTATCAGCTCGTATGGAGTAGGTCGGGAACGTATGACTGCCGCATGGCGCCATGAGGCCGCAAACGTGAAACATCTATGAAATTCGGAACACAGGGTCATGTGACATGTCTAAACGTTTGACACATTGAGTCGGACCAGCCTCGCCCCCTCCTGAAAAAACACCCAAAACGGGCGTTTTTGGTGTCTAAACACTC
>JACRUU010000002.1:2484649-2522149 GCA_030449085.1 Kryptopterus vitreolus
AACATTTCTCTTAAATTGAAAATACAAAAAAGTAGCAAAAACATATAAAATAAAAAAAGCAACGTTTGATTGGTTACATTCAAACTTTATCCATTTTTTCAAATTATTTTTCCATTTTATTAGGAACACCTGTACACCTCCACATTTATTCAGTTCAGCACTGCGGTGTATAAACTCCTCCAGATACAGGTCCAGATCTTCAGATCATATTCACATCAAAAACATCAGAATGAAGAAAAGTCTGTAACATGGTGTTTAGTACCAGATGGGCTTGTGTGAGTTTATCGTGATCTTCTATTCTCCGGCTGGAGTTTGTTGAGTTTACACAGTGTGGTGCAATAAAACAAAAACACCTAGTGAGTGAGTAACAGGTCTGTGTGGAGAAACAGGAGCTGACTGGAAATCTATAACGACTCATATAACATTTTATAACTGTAGAATTTTAGAATGTTTATCTCGGGTTGAATGAACTACAGCAGATAAACATTCACACACACACATTCACACACTAGGGACAATTTTTGAAGGTGCCAATCAACCTACCGTGCATGTTTTTGGACCGGGGGGAGGAAACCGGAGAACCCGGAGAAAAACCCCCTGAGGCATGGGGAGAACATGCACAAACTCCACACACACATGGCCGAGACGGGAATCAAAGCTGGATCCTGGAGGTGTGAGGCGAACATGCTAACCACTAAGCCACCGTGCCCCTATATATATATATATATATATATATATATATATTATATATATTTTTTTTTTTAGCCAGACTGAAACAGCCATGGGCACGGTGGCTTAGTGGTTAGCATGTTTGCCTCACATCTCCAGGATCCGGGTTCGAGTCCCGTCTCGGCCATGTGTGTGTGGAGTTTGCATGTTCTCCCCGTGCCTCAGGGGTTTTTTCTCCGGGTTCTCCGGTTTCCCCCCCGGTCCAAAAACATGCACGGTAGGTTGATTGGCACCTTGGAAAATTGTCCCTAGTGTATGAATGTGTGTGTGAGTGTGTGTGCCCTGCGATGGGTTGGCATTCCATCCAGGGTGTATCCTGCCTTAATGCCCATAGACTCCTGAGATAGACACAGACTCCCCGAGGAAGATCGGATAAAGCGGTAGAAGATGAATGAATGAATGAATGAAACAGCCATGTGTTTACATAGTGACAGGATTTCTGATTGAATATCTCCCTAAAGGTTATTTTGAGGTATTTATATTATTATTTTACTCAATCTCCAGCTCTTTGACTAAGTGAGGTTCTTTATCCTTTAGGGTTTTATAAAACTGATATTTTACAGCTTTTGTTGTGAGGCAATTGTAGAGGGTTCTCATTTGTTCCTGCTTTATTTTTTCTTCTACTACTTTACTGTGCAGTTCATCCGTGATCATTTCACAGTCCCGGAGAACATCTGCAATTGTCTTTGCTGAATAAACTCTCTCTGTCAGCCTTGCTCTGTTTGTATCCACAAAATGAACAGCTGAAAGACAGATGAAGATTTTTACGCTTGGTATAAATCTATAAATGAATTTGCAATGTGTGTGTTTTTTTTAGGACGTTTTACCTCTTTCCATTGTCTGGGGTGAAATTGCTTCTCTCTTGCAACCTGAATGAATGAGATAGAAAGAGAAGACTTCAGTATGAATACACAGCTATGAGGAGACGAACCATTGATGCAATGTGTAACCTGTACAGATGGAACATGTAATGACTTTGTGTAACTGTGTTGCATCACTGCACAATTATAATTATAATGTTATAAAGATCAAAGACAACATCAAGTCATAAGAATCTTTAGGAGTTTAGATCATTAATAAACTTTCACAAGGCTTACAGTGAACTATATGCTTTACACGGGACCAGATAACCAGTGGAACTGGACTTGTTACGCGAGCGAGATTTTTGATATCATTATGTATGTGTCACGTTTGGAGGCTGAATGATTTCTACATTACCCTCTGAGGAATGTGCCACAGCCAGATCAGTCTGATCTTTACCTGTAACACATGAAGAAGAAGAAGAAGAAGAAGCTGCGAACGAAATACAGAGAGCATTATTAAATTATAATAATGATTAGGTTTCTAGGCAATCACATGTTCGGGAAGAGTTTTTCCACATAGGAGCTAATGATGCACGCCTTAGTCAGAGGTAGCAAAGAGTATTGTGTAAACTGAGTAAGTTCATAGAGCAAATTACCTAATCCGGGATTGAATGCTTCTTTGTCTCCTGAGTGCCCCTAAAAAACATTAATAAGAATACACTGAGATGGGCAGAGTGCATAAAATATTGCCGACTAAGTGACAAGGCCGAAGATCTTTGTTGGCGCCTCAGATGACACTCATTAGGGAAGGGGGGTGTGGCTCAGTGGTCTAATGCGCTGGGCTGCTGATCGGAAGATCCGGGTTCGAGTCCCGGTATGGCCAAGCTGCCGCCCTTGGGTTCTTGAGCAAGACCCTTAACCCTCTGTGCTCCAGGGGCGCCGTCATGGCTCTGACCCTGCGTTCTGACCCCAACTACCAACAACAAGCTGGGATATGCGAAGAAAGAATTTCACTGTGCTGTAATGTATATGTGACAAAATAAAGGCTATTCTATTAGTATGATTGTGCCAGTGACATTACGAAATCAGTCCAGGAACACTTCCAGAAACTACTGTGAGCAAACACATCTGCACATGCCAACAAAAGCTATAGCATGCAAAAAGAAAATGCCTCATTTAAAACTGACTGTTTCAAAGTGGACAGAAAAAGGGCAAATTTGACATTCATGTTGGAACCCGAGTCCTCCTGACTCAAGAGGACGGGGACCTTCCAGCATGCTTGGTTACAGTTTGGTTCAAAAGCCATGATATCTGATAGTCAGGGGTGCATAATGCATTATATCAGGGACCAGAAGCTTAAGTGGAAAGGTAACAGTGTGGAAAATCACAGAATAAGGTTTTCATCTTTGAGTTAGAAGGTCAAGAAGGTATGGAGGGGGTGTAAATCAGCAATATAAGGCACTGGGCTGCTTAATCGGTAGATCCGGGTTCGAGCCCTGGGCTCGCCAAGATGCCGCCCTTGGGTCCTTGAGCAAGTCCCTTAACCCTCTGTGCTCCAGGGGCGCCGTATCATGGCTGACCCTGCGCTCTGACCCCACTACTACCAACAACAAGCTGGGATATGCGAAGAAAGAATTTCACTGTGCTGTAATGTATATGTGACCAATAAAGGATATTCATCCAATAACTAAACTGCCACTGCTGGGGGTTTAATCAAAGCCCTTATATATATATTAATGAAGTAATATGAACAAAGTAGTGGTTAGCACGTTCGCCTCATACCGCCAGGGTCCGGGTTCGATTCCCGTCTCGGCCATGTGTGTGTGTGTGGAGTTTGCATGTTCTCCCCGTGCCTCAGGGGGTTTTTCTCCGGGTTCTCCGGTTTCCTCCCCCGGACCAAAAACATGCACGGTAGCTTGATTGGTACCTTGGAAAATTGTCCCTAGTGTATGAGTGTGAGTATGTGTGTGTGATGGGTTGGCATTCCATCCAGGGTGTATCCTGCCTTAATGCCCTTAGACTCCTGAGATAGGCACAGACTCCCCGTGACCCGAGGGAAGATCGGATAAAAAGAATGAATGAATGAATTATATATATATATATATATATATATATATATATATATATATATATATATGAGATTTATTGTAGGCTGTTCTGGATAAACTTGTGGGTGTGGTTTGTGATTCTTACCTGTACAGTATCAGGGTTTTGTGTAGCTGTTGATTTAACATGAACCAATTCCTTAGAAGAAGTTTTCTCTATAACCAAAGAAGAAAAATAACAAAACAGATATGTTTAATTCCTCAGTGAATTGAAAGCCGCTAATCTTTACTAAGTTTTATTTATTTGTCTGTGAGCATTTTGTGTTGAATTATGACTGTAAATTAATCATTAAAATCAAATTCGGCATTTATGGCATTTCAGCATTTATGGCATTTATGGCATTTCGGCTTTACGAGGAAAAATTGCCACCGAACACGCCAGCGTGTCTGTCGAACCCAGATTATGCCGCACGAGTAAATCACATGTTTACTGATTAAAAATTCTTTTCTGGCAGTGTTTATTTTTTGAATATCTTGTAAACACATGTACCACATCAATAAATGTGTTGTGTTGAAGGTTTTAATCATGCCATGTTTTATATTTATTTATATTTTTATTTTTAATAAAAAGTTGTCAAGCAAGTACACGCTGCAGTTGATTTAAAGTGTGATTAACGCCTTCATTATAACAGCCTATATACATGAACATCTATGAACATGAACATTTAGTGCAGAATGCATCCTATAATTAAGAAGCACCAAATCCTGGTCCAAGGGGGAATGGTGGCTTAGTGGTTTACACGTTCCCCTCACACCTCCAGGGTCCGGGTTCGATTCCCGTCTCGGGTCATGTGTGTGTGGAGTTTGTGCATGTTCTCCCCGTGCCTCAGGGGGTTTTTCTCCGGGTTCTCCGGTTTCCTCCTCCGGTCCAAAAACATGCACGGTAGGTTGATTGGCACCTTGGAAAATTGTCCCTAGTGTATGAATGTGTGTGTGTGTGTGTGTCCTGTGATGGGTTGGCATTCCATCCAGGGTGTATCCTGCCTTAATGCCCATAGACCCCTGAGATAGACCCCCCGTGACCCGAGGGAAGATCGGATAAAGTGGTAGAAGATGAATGAATGAATCCTGGTCCAAATGAACAAAATGACCATAAAGAAATGAACATTTCTTTTGTTATTAATAAACATGCCAAACCTTTAACCGTGCACATCAATGATTTGATAATTACCCACCTGATGATGTAACTGGTAAACCTTCACACCTACAAAGAGAATCAGTGTTAAGTGATACAGTATACAGTTGTTGTACAGTACATGTTTGCTACATTCTTCTAGCACAGATCCAGTGAGATTTGTTACCTATGGTATTTTAATTGCTGTTTGTTATCATAACCACCAAACCACCCCATATTAGAGATGTTCAGCAAGTTATTTTCAATATCCACTTTTGTCAATTTGCATTGTCGGCAAAATGATTGCAATATTGCCGCTAGAATTCGATATATCAGCCAGAGTGCACAGTATTGTCATGCCAAAACAAGTTTGGGTCTCAAGCGATGGTAGAAGCTCATCCTTTACAAGTGTGCACCTTGTACACCCCATAAGATCTGTATTATATACAGGTCTCAATCCTAACCAGGCCTTCCACAGCCTGCCTTTGTACCACTATTTAAGAAGAAGGGGGGAGTGAGGAGGAGCGTGGTAAAAGTGGTGTTTGGTGTCTTGTTAGTGAATCTGCTTCTTTTTGAGATTATGTGTAAGCGTCGGATTAGACCGAAAGCAATGCATCCTGGGCCCGGGGGCGAGCGCTCGGCGGCCCTCCGCCGTGAGGAACGGCTATGCATTCTTTCCGCAGGTTCACCTGTGTTCTGTTTTTTTGATTTACTTTTGGACGGTATATATCTCGGTATATTTACCAATGTACATATTCACACATTTCACTAGCAAGAGGGGTGTCTCTGCCATTTGTGTTTGGTGTGGGTGTCTTTCCTCTTTCTGTGGAGTGTGTTCTATATTGATCTATATTGAAAAATCATCTAGTATGATTCACTTTGTCAGACAGGTTCTATCTAAGTGGGTTCTTGATTCAACGGGTCTGTAAATAATTAGGTGCATAAATACTTTGTTCGTATTACTTAATTAATCAGTTAATTAATTACTTAATTAATTGATAAAAAAAGTATTAATTGGAATAATGGGAAAGAAATGTGATCGTTTACATTTGTTAGGCTCTATTTATGCAGATGTTATACAGATGTGCATGTGTGTGTGTGTGTATGTGTGTGTGTGTGTGTGTGTGTGTGTGTGTGTGTCAGTAACGCACTGTAGTCTCTCCAGTTTACAGTGTGGGTCCTTGAGTAGATCAGAGAGCATCTTCACTCCTGATTCTCCTGGTTTATTGTAGTTCAGGTACAGTTCTCTCAGGTGTGATGAGGTGTTTGTCATCAGAGCTGAAACCAGAGCAGCACAACCTTCACCTGTAATACTGCAGTATTCCAGCCTGTAAAGAGATCGACATCGAGGTCAAATATGAAGTATGAATGTAAAATGCACCACATTTTATTTGTTTAAAACACCAATATGACATAAAGGCAGGATCTTCAGACTGTAAGCGATGATCTGACCTCAGTATATTCAGTGTACAGTGTGTTTTTGTCAGTCCAGCAGAGAGCGCTGTAACTCCTGAATCCTGCAGGTTGTTCTTACTCAGGTCCAGTTCTCTCAGGTTGGAGGAGTTTGAGCTGAGAACTGAGGATAGATGTCTACAACTTTCTTCTGTGAGATTACAGCTACGCAGTCTGGGAGAGAAATGGTGATAACATCAGAACACTGACACACACACACACACACATACATTGTGAAGTCTTAAAGCCTGTAGGCTTCAATTGAAGTCTAATGGAAACGAGTCATTCATTCATTAATTCATTCATCTTCTACCGCTTCTATCTATCCGATCTTCCCTCGGGTCACGGGGAGTCTGTGTCTATCTCGGGCGTCTATGGGCATTAAGGCAGGATACACCCTGGATGGAATGCCAACCCATCGCAGGACACACACTCACACACATTCATACACTAGGGACAATTTTCCAAGGTGCCAATCAACCTACCGTGCATGTTTTTGGACAGGGGGAGGAAACCGGAGAACCCGGAGAAAAACCTCCTGAGGCACGGGGAGAACATGCACACACACATGGCCGAGACGGGAATCGAACCCGGACCCTGGAGGTGTGAGGCGAACATGCTAACCACTAAACCACAGTGCCCCTGGAAACGAGTCAAATTTGTAAAAACACACGTATGTTTTTTTAGACGATGCAAAAAGGAAAAATTCGCAAAACTGTAATTGTAACTTTTTTTTTTAATTTCCAGGTCACATGATCTACCTCGCCTTGCCTTGGGCGTGATGCTGCATGTGCTACAAGAGGCGCTATTGCACTGCACAGCTCAAAACACAGGTCCTCTGTGAAATCGTGCACTATTACCTCCCAGAACAAGCGCATACGTGGCCGCAACCAAGTATAGGGGGATCGACCCTATAATGTGTGTATAACGCACCTACATCTCCAATTGAAAATAAAAACACCTAATGCATTGGCTGAGATATAAATACACCTCCGATATCTGTTCCTGAGCCACCACTGTAGAGGTCTCATATTAAGAGGGCAAAGCGGCAGAGTCATGACCGCTGCGGCCATCAGCCTTTAGCAGTCTCTGCAGCTACTTCACGTGAGTGGCTGGCCCAAGTGCACTCTCTTCACATTCGTGTGGATTGAATCGATGCGAGTGGTTGCCAGGTCGTGATATCCCAAGCGACGCCTAGATAGGCGGTTCTCTGACGTGGAGAAAGCGCACTCTTCTTGGAATTTAATTTTAAACCCAAAGCCTTCATGTGGCGAGGACAACATCTCGATGCTGTCTCCTTAGGGGCTCTGAACGAGACAACACCAACCAATCGTCTAGGTAATTGAGTACACGGATGCCATAATCTCAAAGGAGACATCCACGCACTTTGTGAAGGTTCTGGGTGAGAGTGAAAGGCCGAACGGCAGAACCTGTTATTGGTATACTGTGTCCCCTACAGCAAACCTCAGGAACATCCGATGAAAAAAACAGGTGAGTATGTGAAACTACCACCCTCCATAATGACTGTAAAAACAAAACTCAATGGCCCTTTTGCCCAGGAGTGTCTGATCTTCCTGGTTCATCTGCTGAGTGTTCATAATGGTGTGACGAACCCCACCAAAGGGAAGTGCACGTGACCTGAACTGAATCCTGTTCTCAGTTTCTACTATGTGCAGGACCAAAGCAGATATGCCTGGGAGCACACGCCATGCCGCCAAAGCGTGAATCAAGGACCCTCAGGATCGGCACCCTTTACTGCTAATATTCTTTTTACGCCAAGAGTAGGCTCCATTGGTCTCCTTGGAGATTGCCATGGTTTTCCGGTTACCCTTGACTGGGGTGAGAACATGGGGATAATTGAGGGAGCGCCCTGAAGCACCAAGGGTGGCAGGGATGCCTCTGGGGCCTGATTGGGGAATACCCAGTGGGAGGGGACCGTATAATGAGGCCCACTCTCCCCATTTGAGGAGGGCTGAAGCTCTCTTGTTGATGATCACTGTCCTCAGATCTGTCGCCAGAGCTTTGGCCTGGAGTGCCTGCTCGCCTCAGGAGGCACACGAGTAGTGACAATCCGCTTCTGAGTCTGGCCGTAGTCAGAGTTAGTAGTAGACAGAGGATGTGACCACTAATTGGTCTCAGCTGAGCCGTGGGGGGGGGGTCAGCGCTGGAAAACCATCATGGAGTCGCCGAACAAGCCCAAGGTAGATACTAGAGCATCTAGGAGGATGGCCCGATCATTGTCAGAGAGTTCTCACAGGGATGACGCTCTGTCACCATGATCGTCGCCATATACCTGCCTAAGGATTGAGCTGTCTCTTTAGTAGATCTAATCGACAGGTCTGTGGCCCTCCTAAGATCCTCCGGTAGTATTAGCAGTATTAGGCAACTTAATACGTCCTGTGGAGGGACGATCCCAGGATCTGGACACCTCGGTGTGCAGATCTGGGAAGAATGGAATACTCCTACATGAAGATGGTGTCCTAGAGCTTAGGAAGAGCTCTTCCAGCTTGTTCTGTGTTCCCCTGAAAGGGAACTTGAAACTCCCCCTTCCAAACAACAGCATACAGGATTATTGACTATATATGTTCAAATAATATATTGATAATATCTTGTAATATATAAGACTGCTATTAACTTTATTCTGTAAATAAAATGACAATCACAAACACACTGTGTACATGATGATCTGACCTCAGAATCTCCAGTGTACAGGGTGGATCCTTCAATCCAGCAGAGAGCAGGGCCACTCCTGAATCCCGCAGGTTGTTTTCACTCAGGTCCAGTTCTCTCAGACTGGAGGATCTGAGAGCTGAGGACAGAACTCTACAACTTTCCTCTGTGAGATTACAAGCAGACAGCCTTGGAGAGAAATGATACACATTAATTTAAAACACTCTAATTATTATTTAATATCCTGTATTTTACACCATCTGACAGCAGCATATACATTTTTTGAAGAGTGCTTTATTCTCCTGTATTAATACAGTATCCAGTGGCCTGGTGGAACTGCGAACACACACACTGAAAGTCAAACTAAGGTGCAGAATTTATCCAATAAGGAAAGCATCCATGTTGTTCAGTGTGGAAAGTATAAGCAGTCTTAGTTAGTTAGCTTGTTCATGGAGAAGATCCTAGAATTTGAGGAGCACATCTGGTGTGAGCCCCTCCTTGAACCGCCACCTTATCGTGGCGGAGGGGTTTGAGTAACCGGATGATCCTAGGAGGCAAGATGCCCCTGGTAGGGTCTCCCAAGGCAAACAGGTCCTAGGGGACGCTCAGATGAAGAGCGGTTCCAGCTCCCTTATGAAGAAAATGAAATCAAGGACCGTAACATCGCCCGGTATGGCACAGCCGGGGCCCCTCCCTGGAGCCAGGCCCGGGGCTGGGGCTCGAAAGCGAGCGCCTGGTGGTCGGGCATCCACCCATGGGGCCCGGCCAGGCTCAGCCCGAATGAGCGATGTGGGGACACCTTCCCGTGGGCCCACCACCTGTAGGAAGGCTCATAAGGGACCGGTGCAATGTGGTTCGGGCAGTGGTCGAAGGCGGAGGCCTCGACGACCCGACCTCTGGACACAAAGACTAGCTCTAGGGACATGGAATGTCACCTCGCTGGAGGGGAAGGAGCCTGAGCTTGTGCGGCAGGTTGAAAGATACCGGCTAGAGATAGTCGGGCTCATCTCCGCTCACAGTCTGGGCTCTGGAACCATACTCCTCGAGAGAGGCTGGACTCTCCATTATTCTGTAGTTGCCTGCGATGAGAGACGACGGGCTGGTGTGGGCCTGCTAATAGCCCCCCATCTTAGCCGTCATGTGTTGGAGTTTACCCCGGTGAACAAGAGGGTCGTTTCCCTGCGCCTTTGGGTTGGGGAAAAGTCTCTCACTGTTGTTTGTGCCTATGGGCCGAATGGCAGTGTAGAGTACCCGGCCTTCTTGGCGTCTCTGGGAGGGGCGCTGATAAACGCCCCGACTGGAGACTCCGTTGTTCTACTGGGGGACTTCAATACCCACGTGGGCAATGACAGTGATACCTGGAGGGGCGTGATTGGGAGGAACGCCCCCCCCTGATCTGAACCTGAGTGGTGCTCTGTTATTGGACTTCTGTGCTAGTCATAGTTTGTCCATAACAAACACCATGTTCAAACACAAGGGTGTCCATCAGTACACATGGTACCAGGACACCCTAGGGCGGAGATCGATGATAGACCTTGTGGTTGTTTCATCTGACCTCCGTCCGTGTGTTTTGGACACTCGGGTGAAGAGAGGGGCGGAGCTGTCAACTGATCACCACCTGGTGGTGAGTTGGATTTCGATGGCGGGGAAGGAAGCTGGACAGACTCGGCAGACCCAAACGTATTGTGAGGGTGTGCTGGGAACGCCTAGCAGAACCCCCTGTCAGAGACATCTTTAACTCCCACCTCCGGCAGAACTTCAACCAGATCCCGAGGGAGGTTGGAGACATTGAGTCTGAGTGGACCATGTTCTCCACCTCCATTGTTCGATGCAGCCATTCTGAGCTGCGGCCGTAAGGTCTCAGGTGCCTGTCGCGGCGGTAATCCCAGAACCCGGTGGTGGTCTTCGGAAGTAAGGGATGCCGTCAAGCTGAAGAAGGAGTCCTTCCGAGCCTGGTTGGC
The DNA here is from genome assembly GCA_030449085.1 of Kryptopterus vitreolus. Taxonomy (NCBI): domain Eukaryota; kingdom Metazoa; phylum Chordata; class Actinopteri; order Siluriformes; family Siluridae; genus Kryptopterus; species Kryptopterus vitreolus. Next base: position 2,495,484 of record JACRUU010000002.1, read on the forward strand.
TCTTGGGACCCCTGAGGCAGCTGATGGGTACCGTCAGGCCAAGCGGGCTGCGGCCCGGGTGGTTGTTGAGGCAAAATCTCGGGTATGGGAGGAGTTCGGAGAGGCCTGGAGAGGAGAATTCGGCCTTTAGTCGAACCCCGGATTCAGGAGGAACAATGCGGTTTTTGACCTGGCCATGGAACACTGGACCATCTCTATACCCTCTACAGGGTGATGAAGGGATCATGGGAGTTTGCCCAACCAGTCCACATGTGCTTTGTGGATTTGGAGAAGGCATTCGACCGTGTCCCTCGCTGCACTCTGTGGGGGGTGCTCCGGGAGTATGGGGTCCGAGGCCCTCTGTTGAGGGCTGCTCGGTCTCTGTATGCACGGAGCAGGAGTTTGGTTCGCATTGCCGGCAGTAAGTCAGACCTGTTTCCGGTGCATGTTGGACTCCGGCAAGGCTGCCCTTTGTCACCGGTTTCTGTTCATTATTTTTATGGACAGAATTTCTAGGAGCAGCCAGGGGCTGGAGGGAGTCTGGTTTGGGGACCACAGGATCTCGTCTCTGCTTTTTGCCGATGATGTTGTCCTGTTGGTTCCATCAGGCCAAGACCTTCAGCATGCACTGGGAAGGTTTGCAGCCGAGTGTGAAGCAGCTGGGATGAAGATCAGCACCTCCAAGTCCGAGGCCATGGTCTTTAGCCCCAAGGTGGTTAGCCCACTTCAGGTTGGTGGAGAGCTCCTTCCCTTGGTGGAGGAGTTCAAGTATCTTGGGGTTTTGTTCACGAGTGAGGGGAGGATGGAATGGGAGATCGACAGGCGGATCGGTGCAGCCTCTGCAGTAATGCGGTCGATGTGAAGAGGGAGCTGAGCCAAAAGGCAAAGCTCTAAATTTACTGGTCGATCTACGTTCCTACTCTCACCTATGGCCATGAGCTTTGGGTCATGACCGAAAGGGCAAGATACACGGGCGGCTGAAATGGGCATCCTTCGCAGGGTGTGCCAGCTGGCGTGGCTTGGGCATCTTTTTCGGATGCCTCCTGGGCGCCTCCCATGGGAGGTGTTTCGGGCATGTCCCATCGGGAAAAGGCCTCGAGGAAGACCCAGAACACGTTGGAGGGTCTCTCGACTGTCCTGGGAACGCCTCGGTGTCCCCCCGGAGGAGCTAGAGGAAGTGGCTGGAGTGAGGGAAGTCTGGGCATCTCTGCTCAGACTGCTGCCCCCACGACCCGGTCCCGGATAAGCGGAAGAAGATGGATGGATGGATCTGGTGTGAGACCAGTACAGCTTCTGCAGGGGAAAGTTCTGATGCCTATAGGCAGAGTTAGCAATCCCCCAACTCCAGCATTAGAGCCCTCCCAATGGGGCAAGTGGGTAATTACTCAGCAGCAAACTCAAGCCAACAAAGCTAAAGCCAACACTTAAGGCTTTCCCACAGGAGCACCATTACCCTTAACCCTTACCCATGCTTTGTAAAATACCTTGCATAGCCCAGGGAGGTGACAGGTTTGGGGATTTTTGGGACTGTCATATTCGATAAGAGGATTTCACCGAAGAGATCCTGACAACCACCATAGGGACAATGTTTATCTCAACCCATGGTGTCTGTCTCTCCTCAGTGCCCTCACATAATTACTTTGTCACCCCTGTCACCCCTGGTGATGAAGGGCACAGTGATCTCCAGTGAGTGCCTAGGGCCTTAGGCATATAGAATTAATCTGGGTTCTTATGGGCCTAGGTCCTAAGGAAGTACCGGGGTACCTCAATCAGGGATCTGATACCTTTTAGAGCCTAGGGCTGAGGCCAAAGGGATTGGAGGCTCAACCTAGAGGAGGTGTAGCAAACATGTAGGAAGTTTTACAGTGCAAAAATGACCTGTTTGCAACTCAAGAGACCTTGCGCTGTCCCCTATGATTTTCTCTCACTCATCCAGCTCCTCTCAGACTGGGCTCTATGGTGCCTTCCCTTCATAACTCATTTATGGAGATGGAATGCCAGGACAGAGTCCATCTCTTTCGGGTTTGCAGCCATGGTTTGCATACCTGGTAACCCTTCTTGAACAAAGAAACTATGGATCTCCTCAGTTAGGCAGAGGGCACTCTAATTCACCCCTGTCTGGAGACCTCTGGTCTCCTGCCTGATGTCGTAGAGCAGGGGTCACCAACGTGGTGCCCGTGGGCACCAGGTAGCCCCCAAGGAGCACATGAGTAGCTCTCAGGCTTGCTATAAAAAGTGCACAACTCATCAGTGAGATGCGTCTATAATGTAAAATGTAGTTAATTCGTTGTTGATAGTCACTGTCAAGTGTATTTACATAGATAAATGAGTATCATTAATAATAATAATAATAATAATAATATATAACTAAAGGTAAATTTGTTATTTCAGAGGAGTATTTCAAACTGGTAGCCCTTTATATGACTCGGTGTCCATGTAGTAGCTCTCAGTTACAAAAAGGTTGGTGATCCCTGTCGTAGAGACTATTCTCCATGTTTAGAGCTCCCTCCAGCTCCCTCCCTCCTTCTACACTGTGACGTGGCACCTGTTAATGATATGGTATGAGAACCATCAGTTAGATCCAGTTCACTGCTCAGTTGGTCCAGTGCTGGTCCAGTGGAGGCATATCAGGTTCTGCTGAGCAATCACTAGGGGGAACCCTGTTAGTGACAGGTTTTCTCCATGGTACCCTAGAGTGTCTTTGTGGGATCTAGCTGTGGTTCTGGAGGTTATGTCAAAGACTCCACTTGAGCCTTTGCATGAGGTGTCCTAAATAAAGGAGCACAAACGCTAAATAAAAAGCGTTTGTGCTCCTCAATTCTGGGACCCCGGGCTTCAGGGCCAGGGCTCACTGAAGCCTTTTATTCTGGTTATTCTCTCCAGAATATCTGCAGCTGTGCATACTGGATCTCCCTTCTGACCATTGTCAGGGCTTATAGCCTCAACTTTAATGGCTCTCCTAGTTCCATAGTGCTCGTGTCCTAACCCATCCACACTTTGGTTGTGGGTGAAAATTTTTGCAATTTTTACGGGGGTGGAGTTAACTGTAAAGTAACTGTAATTTAATTACATGTTTACAACATCGCCCCAATACTGCATTTATGGAATTACAAAATGACTTACACAGCTTTTCTGGATGCTTTGACCACTGGCAGCAGCTTCAGAAAACAATGCTCTGATTTGTCATATTTAGTCAAATAAAACTCCTCCAGATTCTCTCCCGAGTTCAGGAGCAAAAACACCAGAGCAGACCACTGAGCAGGACAGAGATTGGCTCCATTAAGACACCAGTCACCTTCTTTCAGGTAATGCTGTACTTCCTGTACTAGGGAATGATCATTCAGTTCATTCAGACAGTAGAACAGATTGATGGTGTTTTCTGGAGATGGATTCTCTTTGATCATCTTCTTGATGTACTTGATTGTTTTCCATTTGTTGCGAGGGCTAAATGTAATTTGTTTTTGAGGCAGCAGGTCTCGTAAGATTGTCTGATTGGACTCCAGTGAGAGACCGAGGAGGAAGCGGAGATACAGGTCCAGGTTTCCATTGTCACACTGTAAGGTCTTGTTCACTGCATGAGTGAGGAAATCATACATGTTTGATTTGGTGAAAAGATCTGACAGATTGCGTTTTTTTTGTTTTTTTCATCTTTTTGTCTATAAAACAAATCATTGTGTATAAAGCAGCCAGAAACTCCTGAACGCTCAGATGTACAAAGCTGAACTCCTTCCTCAGGTGAAGTCCAAACTCCTCTCTGAAGATCTGAGTACACACTCCTGAGTACACTGAAGCTTCTCTTACATCAACGCCACACTCTCTCAGGTCTTCCTCATAGAAGATCAGGTTTCCTTTCTCCAGCTGTTGGAAAGCCAGTTTTCCCAGTGCCAGGATACTCTCTCTGGTCTGCTGAGGATCAGGGTCACATTTCTGTTGGTACTTTTGGTCCTTGTGTTTGATCTGAAAGATCAGGAAGTGTGTGAACATTTGAGTCAGAGTCTTGAGGATCTCTCCACTCTCTGCTTCACCCAACATTCTCTCTAGAACAGTGGCTGAGATCCAGCAGAACACTGGCATGTAGCACATGATGTGGAGACTTCTTGAAGACTTCATGTGTGTGATGATTTTATTGGCCAGGCACGGATTCCTGATCTTCTTCCTGAAGTACTCCTCTTTCTGAGGATCACTGAATCCCCGTATCTCTGTTACCCGATTTATACACTCAGGAGGGATCTTACTGGCTTCTCCTGCTCGAGAGGTGATCCAGAGGTGAGCAGAGGGAAGCAGGTTCCCCTTGATGAGGTTGGTCAGTAGCGCATCCACCGAGGCTGACTCGGTCACATCACACAATCTCTCATTGCTCTGGAAGTTTAGAGGAAGTCGACACTCATCCAGACCATCGAAGATCAACACCACTTTATGGAAACCACATTTAAGTGATTGCAATTCTTTTATTTCTGGAAAGAAGTGATGAATAAGCTCCATCAGACTGAGATTCCTGTCCTTCATCAGATTCAGCTCTCTAAAGGGAAGTGGAAACATGAAGGTGACGTCCTGATTGGCTTTTCCCTCAGCCCAGTCCAGAATGAACTTCTGCACAGAGACTGTTTTTCCCATTCCAGAAATTCCTTTAGTCAGCACACTTCTGATGGACGTGTCTTTAAAGAGATTATTACATTGGATGGGTGTCTCCTGTGCTGCTGATCTTCTGGACATTTTCTCAATCTGTCTCACCTCATGTTCATTATTGATGTCTCCACTCCAACCCTCTGTGATGTCGAGCTCTGTGTAGATCTCATTCACAAGTGCCGAGCTTCCATGCAGCGGGATTCCTTCAGAAATTCTCTTACATTTCAATCTCAGGGTGGATTTGAGGTTTTGCTGGTACACCGAGACGAGTTCTGATAAAAAAAAAAAAAGAATAAAAATAAACTCTTTGATCATCAAGCAGAGATGAAATGTGTTTCATAAATCTACAGCCGATAAAAGTGATAATAAAAGTGATGTTAGAACCTAACGAGCTCTTACTGTTCTGCAGTGTGTTCGCCAGATCCGTGTGCTTCAGGTTCTTTAAATAGTCCAGTGTGATCTTCAACACTCCCTCTCTGACGCCCTGATCCTCCTCACCATGCACCACATTCTCAGAGCATGCTGGGTAATCTGGACTCAGGAACGTCTTATATCTCATCAGTTCATTCTGTACTTTGTGCTCCAGATCCTGATTAGAAACGATCAGATAAATAAACAGAAATAGACCTGGTGAGTCATAGCTCAGTGGTCAAGCCATTAGACGTCTGGTCAAAAGGTTATGATTTCAAATCCCAGACAAATCCTTGCTGGGACTGTGAACACGGTTCTTAACGCTCAGACCGCATGCAGTATAAGGAGAAAATGTATACCGTATTTTCACGACTATAAGGCGCAAATAAACGTCTTAGATTTTCTTCAGAATGTGCGACACGTCCTATCGTACAGTGCGCCCTGTGTGTGTCGTTATTGTAAGGCGGACGTATTAGAGAACCATGAGGCGGACGTAGTAGAGAACACGAGAAAGGGGGGAAGTGGAAGGGAGGGCGTGGATTGTGTATAAAAGAACAGGGATGTGCTTTATGCAGAACATTGCTGTTTTAAAACCCTGAAAATGGCAAAGAGACGCACTTATGAAGCTCAGTTTAAACTGAAAGCGTTCGGCTACGCGGAGGAATGCGGGAATCGAGCCACCGCGAGAACATTAACGAGTCGATGGTTCGTAAGTGGAGAAAGCTGGAAAACGAACTGCGACGGGTGAAGAAGACGCGGCCGAGTTTCCGCGGAAATAAGGCGAGGTGGCCAGAGTTGGAGCAAAGACTCGAGCAGTGGATCACTGAGCAAAGAACGAGTGGGAGGAGCGTTTCAACGGTTACTATTCGGATAAAGGCAGTAACGCTAGTGGAGGAAATGAAAATCGAACATTTCCAAGGAGGTCCGTCTTTGGTGCTTTCGCTTTATGAAACAGTGCCATCCGGACCAGGACTGTGGTAGCGCAGCAACATCCGGAGGATTATAACGAAAAGCTGGCAAACTTCCGCTTCTACTGCAGCAAGCACATCGGATACAAACAAACCAATCCAGCCGAGCCACATCACTAACATGGACGAGGTGTCGCTAGCTACAATACTTAAATAAAGCACAACCAAACTCACTTTTACTCCCGATCTATTTTTAAATACGTACACTTGTATGCTTGTGTGTGTGTGTGTGTGTTGTAAGGCGAACGTACGTAGTAGAGGATATGTATATAAAACCCGCGCCCTATCATCAGGTGCGCCTTATGTGTGTGTGTTAAATACAGTACTGGCACATTACTGCGCCTTTTAGTGCAGTGCGCCTTTTGGTCGTGAAAATACGTTAACAGTGTATTAAACTACATCTTTGTCTGATTAATCATAAAGCTATAATAGAGCTATTTACAATAGTTGATTTGATTCCTATGTAATAGGTGACATCTAGACAAAAGCACGAAAAACATGACGTATTTCATGAGGAGTATTTTTCTGTGATAAAATCTACAAGGAAACACAATAAACTTGTTTTCTCTCTTAGTGTACTGTCACACTGCAAACACACACACACACACACACACACACACACACACACAAACCTTGAATATGTCATCTAAATAACTCTTCTCAGAGACGTTGGATTTCTTCTTCTGATGACTGTGAACAAATAAAACATTTGTAAAAAAATTTATTAATTCATTTCATTCATTCATTCGTCGTCTAGCGCTTTATCCGATCTTCCCTCGGGTCACGGGGAGTCTGTGTCTATCTCAGGCGTCTATGGGCATTAAGGCAGGATACACCCTGGATGGAATGCCAACCCATCACAGGACACACACACACACACACACACACACACACACACACACACACACACACACACACACACATTCATACACTAGGGACAATTTTCCAAGGTGCCAATCAACCTACCGTGCATGTTTTTGGACCGGGGGAGGAAACCGGAGAACCCGGAGAAAAACCCCCTGAGACACGGGGAGAACATGCACAATGCACTCACAAACACATGGCCGAGACGGGAATCGAACCCGGACCCTGGCGGTGTGAGGCGAACGTGCTAAACACTAAGCCACCGTACCTCCTAACTACAAACACAAAATAGTTAATACACACAGTGTAATGTTTATCCTCACCTCAGATCAGTTGCACATTCTGTGTCTTCAAAGGAATTTGATTGTTTCCTTGATATCTCAGTCGTCATGGACACACAGCTGGGATCAGGTGAGTCTGATCTCGTATCCTGAATCGGCCTAAAAACACACAACCGCTATGTTATTATTATTATTACAGTTCTGCAGAAACACTGAATAATGAAACCATTCTTTAACCTTCATAGTTCTATTCAGATACAGGGCATGTTATATTGCTTATCATCAGCTGGTTTTAAACATCTGGTGATGAAGTTGCACAGTAGTCGCCTCATGCAACATATAGACATCGATCAAATGGTATCCATGTTTTCTGCTCCAGAAATAACCACATCAAGATCATTAATGATGACTTGCGAGAGAAGCTACACAACAACCCCGGCTTGCTTCAAAGACCAGGCCTCCAGACCTTGATGTCACTTTGGGGCAGAGGGCATCCGGTGCTTGAAGAAGTGGGAGCTAGTGCTAGGCCAAAGGCTAACCCTAGATAGGCCTGCTCTACCATCCATCTTGCTAGCATGTGTCTGCTCCCTGCAAAGTACACATCGTGAGTCTCTCTTGTTTTTAGAGAGAGACACAAGGCTTAGCTACGTTAATTCTGACAAAAATGCAGTAAGATTTGTGGCGACGGGTTTATGGTTGTAGATGTAAAGCTTCACCACTTCTATAATACTATACATAGTATACATTCCACCTCATGCTACTGCGATGGAGGCCCTCTATGCACTCTCCATCCATCCATCTTCTACCGCTTATCCGGGACCGGGTGGCGGGGACAACAGTCTAACCAGAGATGCCAAGACTTCCCTCTCTCCAGCCACTTCCTCTAGCTCCTCCGGGAGGACACCGAGGCGTTCCCAGGACAGTCGAGAGACCGTCCAACGTGTTCTGGGTTTTCCCCAATGCCTCTCCCTGGTGCCCAAAACAACTCCCCTGGAAGGCGCCGAAATAGATGCCCAAGCCACGCCAGCTGGCCCCTCTCGATGTGGAGGAGTAGCAGATCTACTCTGAGCTCCTGCAGAGTGACTGAACTTCTCACCCTATCTCTAAGGGAGCGCCCAGCCACCCTGCCAAGGAAGCTCATTTCACAAGCCGGTATCCAAGATCTTGCCCTTTCAGTCATGACCCACAGCTCAGAAAATGACCTCCACAGGGCACTATGTTGGTTTAGTGGTTAGCACTTTCGCCTCACACCACCAGGGTCCGGGTTCGATTCCCGTCTCGGCCATGTGTGTGTGGAGTTTGCATGTTCTCCCCGTGACCCGAGGGAAGATCGGATATAGCGGTAGAAGATGAATGAATGAATGACCTCCACAGCACCAAATAACAGCCATCAATAGCGCCGTAGTGGAGAGGTCGAGCAGCGCCAAGTTCCTCGCGGTGTGTATCTCTCTGAGGGCCTTTTCTGGATAACAAAAACCACATCGCTGGCTAATAAAACTCAATCAATAAAACTGAGGAGTCCCACCTCCAATGATGTGCTCTCCTCTCTTCTGGGAGAAGGTACTGCCTCCTCCAAACTCGCTACACAAGTCTTTCAAACAGCTTCATCCATAAGAATTCTCAACATGGCTGATTACTTCCTCCTCTCCGACCTCCGATACGTTTTTTTTTCCGCTCCCTAAGTTCAGTCTCAGTACATACACCATTTTGGTTGTTTACTTTAATTCATGTGGTAAGGAATTGTTCTCTCTTTTTTTTATTAATATTTATTTTAATTCATGTGGGAATTCATGTTGTTTTCTCTTTTTTTAATACTTTTTTATGTTTAACATTAACTGTTACATTTTACTATAGCACTGTACATACAGTACTTTACAGTATATTTTATTTTTTTATTTTTTATGTTCCGACTTACAGGGGGCATGGTGGCGTAGAGGTTAGCAAGTTCGCCTTCACACCACCAGGGATCCGGGTTCGATTCCCGTCTCGGCCATGTGTGTGTGTGTGGAGTTTGCATGTTCTCCCCGTGCCTCAGGGGTTTTTGTTCTCCGGGTTCTCCGGTTTCCTCCCCCGGGCCAAAATCATTCACAGTAGGATGATTGGCACCTTGGAAAATTGTCCCTAGTGTATGAATGTGTGTGTGTGAATGTGTGTGAGTGAGCCCTGCGATGGGTTGGCATTCCATCCAGGGTGTATCCTGCCTTAATGCCCATAGACGCCTGAGATAGACACAGACTCCCCGTGACCCGAGGGAAGATCGGATAAAGCGCTAGAAGATGAATGAATTAATGTTCGGACTTACACTGAAAATCGGGTTACGATTAAAAACGGATCAATGTCACAACCCGAGGACCCACTATATATATATATATATATATATATATATATATATATATATATATTATATATATATATCTATATATATATATATATATTCATTCACATGTTTACAAGATATACTCAGTATATATATATATATATATATATATATATATATATATATATATATATATATATATATATATATATATATATATACACTACTGTTGACGGCTCTGACAGCGTAAACACTTAATGAGAGAGAAAAGAGATTTTTATCTGCGACACAGCCAAACTACTCAAACCACATATCTGTTACGCAAATGGCAGCATAAAAACCACTCAAAAGCAGAAGTTTAAGACCAGTTTGAAAGTACTTTTTACCAAGTGATTTGTCTCTCCACTGTTAATGTGAGGAAATCTACAGGACAGACAACAGTGTTGTCACACTGTTGAATCATGTGAGCAGCTCCTTTCCACTCCTCACACTGTGACCTCCCTACTTAGGACCATTGTCAGCTCCCCCTTCTTCTCTCACAACATGTTAACTGTTTAGTGTTCTTAGTGTTTTGTTGTTTTACTTTTACCCTTTTTCCATCCCTTCTTCACTTCTCTCGTGCACTTTCTCTCATGCCTTTTCCTTTCACTTTTCGTTTCACTCCTTTCACTGTGATTCTCTCCAGGATTACCATTGTACACTATTGCCAACACTCCTTTTTCCACTCCTTTCACTGTGTACTTCATTGACACTATATGGTTAACTTTTTAGTGTTTTAGTGTTTTGAATGCGAGACCATTTATTTTTTCTTCACTCACCTCTCATCCTTTTTTGTCCATGTCCTCGCTTCATTCGCTGGAAAAGGTCGGTTTCTATAAAGAGAAAAGAAATGTAATTGTATTAAAAATGTGCAAAAAAAATAATAATTGTATGAAAATCTATAATTAATAATGAAATAATAATAATAATAATAAAAATAATACTAATAACAAAACTCTATATACTTAGGAGAACAGGAAAAAATGACAAAGCTCCATGATGAATAAAAAAATTCATAAAATAATATGTTTAATATGAAAACATTATTTTCATTGGCAAACTTTAGTCTATTACTACCTCAAACTTGCAGTGGAATGTGTGTGTGTGTGTGTGTGTGTGTGTTTGGATCCTGAATCTACCTGTCCTGACCTGTCTTGTTTATTTCCTTTGCTTATGGCTGTAATCTACTTCCTTCTGTCAAAGCGCTTCTTTTCAAAAACTTCTCCCCAGTAAAAGAAATAGTGTTTTTCACACTCCAGAGCTTGATTTGGTATATAAATAAAGGTGGAGATAATTATACTTAAAGAGACTTACATAGTTAGAGTGTTAGTATACGTAAAGATATCCTACAGGACACATTTTCTTCTCTCTAACATGGTGTGATCATCACATGGTTTACTTTCACCTCCGGTATACTGTAAACATTCATAATATTCACATATTACAGGTTTAAATGTATAAATACTTACCGTGTTTTCTACAGGAAATGTTTTATTGCTTTTCTTCCGAAAAGGGCATTGTAGTTTCACTTTCCTATGCGAGCACTGAAGAGGAAATGTTGTGGGTGGAGTCAGAAAACTTCCCCTCACACACGAAACACACCAACCACAATAACAGCTGTATATATATATATATATATATATATATATATATATATATATATATATATATATATATATAGTGCGAAGTATCTCGGTACATGATCGCGGCCGTCCGTCTGTGTATTATTTTGGTGAGGAAAAATATTGTCCAAGTTGAATGCTAGATGTTGCTTTGGTGTTCCAATGATCGATGTGCCGGTAACGACAGCATTTAGGGTGATTTCTAAAATGTTAATATTCATTCATCTTCTACCACTTTATCCGATCTTCCCTCGGGTCACGGGGAGTCTGTGTCTATCTCAGGCGTCTATGGGCATTATTAAGGCAGGATACACCCTGGATGGAATGCCAACGCATCGCAGGACACACACACACACACACTCACACACACACACATTCATACACTAGGGACAATTTTCCAAGGTGCCAATCAACCTACCGTGCATGTTTTTGGACCGGGGGGGGAAACCGGAGAAAAACCCCCTGAGACACGGGGAGAACATGCACAAACTCCACACACACATGGCCGAGATGGGAATCGAACCCGGAACCTGGCGGTGTGAGGCGAACGTGCTAACCACTAAACCACCCTACCCCTAATGTTAATATAATATATATTAATATGTTGATATAAATACGAATGTAAATGTACTGTATGCCATGGAATCCCATATGTGTTAGTGTCACCAAGGTGTCCAAATAAGATGTTGTAAGTTGGAAATGTACAGACATTATATGGTTTTTATTAGCTGCTAATGATAGTAATATACTATTATAATTCTATGACAATGCGAATTAGATGAAATATAGAAGTAACCGGGGCATGGTGGCTTAGCGGTTTGCACGTTCGCCTCACACCGCCAGGGTCCGGGTTCGATTCCCGTCTCGGCCATGTGTGTGTGGAGTTTGTGCATGTTCTCCCCGTGCCTCAGGGGGTTTTTCTCCGGGTTCTCCGGTTTCCTCCCCCGGTCCAAAAAACATGCACGGTAGGTTGATTGGCACCTTGGAAAATTGTCCCTAGTGTGTGAATGTGTTGTGTGTGAGTGTGTGTGTGTGTGTGATGGGTTGGCATTCCATCCAGGGTGTATCCTGCCTTAATGCCCATAGACACCTGAGATAGACACAGACTCCCCGTGACCCGAGGGAAGATCGGATAAATCGCTAGAAGATGAATGAATGAATTAATAATAACTATTGAATTTAACTTCAATATATAAGATCCCCTTTTTAGAAGGTACCTCTGGAAATTTAGATATTACATAGAGGTTACCAGCTATAAGATCTACCACCCAGTAGCCCAACGACGGAATCCACTGATGTGGGCGAAGGTATGCCGCGTGTATGTCTTTTCTGCGCTGTTGTAAAAAATTACTACAATGGATTGTAGTTTGTTATACTAATTAAAATTGAAACTCATATCTGACTCCAATTTATAATAATACTTAACTTTAATTTTAATAGATGATTCTCAGTATTCCTTCTTTTCATTTAATCATTAATTACGAGCCTGGAGTCGCTCAGAGGTTTGTACTAGTCAACATCTCATGCTGAATCTTAGAGGATATAACGGTAAACTAATATTCTTTAAGTAGGCCGCCCAATGCTTGCTCATTCATAAAGAATAGTTTATTTTAGTCACTTGGTTATAACTTGCTAAGTCAGTGATAGTTGCTACACATGCTCACGGACACAAACTCGCCAGTCTGAATCTTAGTCAGAGGATATAACGGTAAGCTAATATTCTTTACGTAGGCCGCCCAATGCTTGCTCATGCATAAAGAATAGTTTATTTTAGCCACTTAGTTATAACTTGCTAAGTCAGTGATAGTCAGGAATCAGCAGGTCTCAGGCGTTGTGCTCTATGCTCCATACACTCATGAGCCTCCTGTTTGTACTATCCTGGTCATAGATTTGCGGTAACGCCAGACTATATAATTTTTTACATATAAATAACTTCAGGAGATTTTAGATATTACAAGAATCTTACATTTATTTTGCAGGCTATAATCAATTAATACAAGTTAACATATAAAACAAATAATAAAACAATGAAAGCAAGGTTATTTAAATAATCTTTTATAAATGTATTTAATAAAGAATTGTTACAGAGTTGTTGCTAGAAACGTTACCATATTGTTACTTATTGCTTCCCATTTGTTACAAAGTATAATTTAAGTATTTTATACTTTAAGAATACTGTAAGACTTGATAAAGTATTATTGAATTATCTATTTTACCTGGCAGTAGATACACACAGAGAACTGTGTGGGAAGTTGTGGTTACTGAATGCTTCCTGTTACCAAATTATAAAGTATTATTGAATTATCTATTTTACCTGGCAGTAGATACACACAGAGAACTGTGTGGGAAGTTCTGGTTACTGAATGCTTCCCTGAGTGTTTCACCATCTTAAACCCCCGGTCATAAAATCTTGACCAACCTTTTGTTATTGACAGAGAGCCAGTCCTTCTCATCCCCAGGGGGGATTTGGGACAATTCTCATATCAGTAGACCAGTATATTATCTTTATTTTTGGTCTGTTCTACTAATATGAGAATGAGATCATATTTTCTACCACACTGAGACCTTTAAACTGATACCAAACAATGTAAAGATAGGATTAACAAAGTATGCATATGTTGTAAGTCACCATTCCATGGCCCTGCCATATCCTCAGGGGGTAAGGGAGGGGTTTAAGGATGGGTGCCGAAGTTCATTTACAGAGAGCGTTTGTTGTTTTATTGCATGGAAGTTCTCGTGGTCTGGCTTCATGGAGATATCTGACCAGCCTTACAAATATGAAGCCATTATTATACAAAATTCCGTCTATTTCTACCCAAAATATTGTGTTCATACCCTGAACATGGCTACTGAGTCCACTGCTGGCTGTCCTGACATGACTTACACATTGATTATAAACATGTTTATGTTCAAGTTTATTTCAAGGACCATTTTCACAATCGACGTCGTCTCGAAGCAGCTTTACAGAATGTAAAAACTTATAGAACAAAAACTGCAATATAAATGTTTTATGTGTATTTATCCCTAATGAGTGAGCCCAAGGTGACTTCCTTAGATGGAATAAGAAAGAAACCTTGAGAGGAACTGGATTCAAAAGGGGAACTCATCCTCAGTTTGGGTGATATCAAGTGTGTTATTATAAATTATACAACACTGGAGCGTGTCTTTGTGAGTAATGTCCTTTCTGCACTTTTATACAGTCAGTATGCCAAACTCTGCATGCAGTGGGATCCAAAGTCGAGATGTTTGCAGATGTTTGCTACGCCTATATATATATATATATATATATATATATATATATATATATATATATATATATATATATATATATATATATATATATATATATATATATATATATATATAGGGGGCACGGTGGCTTAGTGGTTAGCACGTTCGCCTCACACCTCACCACACGCCAGGGTCCGGGTTCGATTCCCGTCTCGGCCATGTGTGTGTGGAGTTTTGCATGTTCTCCCCGTGCCTCAGGGGGTTTTTCTCCGGGTTCTCCGGTTTCCTCCCCGGTCCAAAAAAACATGCACGGTTAGGTTGATTGGCAGCTTGGAAAAATTGTCCCTAGTGTATGAATGTGTGTGTGTGTGTGTGTGTGTGTGATGGGTTGGCATTCCATCCAGGGTGTATCCTGCCTTAATGCCCATAGACGCCTGAGATAGGACACAGACTCCCCGTGACCCGAGGGAAGATCGGAGGATATAGCTAGCGGTAGAAGATGAATGAATTAATATATATATATAAATATTTATGATATTAATATGATTCAGTTTGGGTTTTAGGTCAAAATCAATTTGAAAGATCCATACTTTCATATCCAGTGGGGCACGGTGGCGTAGTGGTTAGCACGTTCGCCTCACACCGCCAGGATCCGGGTTCGATTCCCGTCTCGGTCATGTGTGTGTGTGTGGAGTTTGCATGTTCTCCCCTTGCCTCAGGGGGTTTTTCTCCGGGTTCTCCGGTTTCCCCCCGGTCCAAAAACATGCATGGTAGGTTGATTGGCACCTTGGAAAAATTGTCCTTAGTGTATGAGTGTGTGTGTGTGTGCCCTGCGATGGGTTGGCATTCCATCCAGGGTGTATCCTGCCTTAATGCCCATAGATGCCTGAGATAGGCACAGGCTCCCCGTGACCCGATGGAAGATCTGATAAAGCGGTAGAAGATGAATGAATGAATACTTTCATATCCCCAGAGAAGTTCCAGAGGTTTGCTTTTGTGACTGAATATTGCTGGCCTGGCCAACCCGTGGCTCCCGAGCCTCATGCCACACTCTTTAGGAGCTTTCACATGACATGGGTCAATGGGAATGGGATGATGTTCATGTGTACCCATGTTTAGGATGTGGCACTTTGCAGTAACACAGAAAAAAAAAGTGGCTCTTAGCCTCCTACTAGTTGGCCACCCCTGAAATATTGGGTCATTCTGTACAGTCTGGCACTCCCAAAAGGGAAAGACCACCCTGCACTTTCATGAAGTGTGTGGATGCTGCACTGGCTCATCTCAAGAGAATCAAAGATGGCTAGCCATAAACTATAAAGTAGTTGGAAAAACTGTTGGATCTCATGGCAGCAGCATCCATAGTGCCTCTCTCAAGCAGGGGACACACTGATTCACTCCCACTCAGAATGGTGGAAGCTGTGGTTTTGGCCCCCTCTGGTCTCTCAGCCGAGGTTGTAGAGACCATTCTTCACTACAGAGCTCCCTTCATGAGTAAGTCATTCGCCACAACATGGCATTGTATGGTACAAGTGTCATTAGTTAGACCAGTTGATGCAGTGCTGAAGTTTGGTATGGTGCAAGACTGATATAGTGCATTGTATGGTCACCAGTGTCAGCCTTGTTAGCCTGGGGTAAGAACCCCTTGGTGGTAAGAACCCCTTTGTGGCACCCAGAGGGCGAGGCCCACGGTATGACCTAGAGTGCCTGTGTGGGACTTGGCCTTAGTGCTGGAGACCATGAAGAAGCCTCACTTCAGGTTCCTGAATGTCTTTGTACTGGCTAGCATATCCCTAAAAAGGGTTTGGGACTTAAAAGCTCTCTCAGAGGTCCTTCATACCTAGAGTGGCATGACCAGTGCCTTTTTGCACCCAAAATTGGGATATGTTCCCAAGGTGCCCTCAGTCACCATGTGTATCATCAAGACGCAGGTATTCTATCTATCCTCCCTTTCACCAACAACTAGAGAAGTAAAGGTTGTAAACTTGTTAATAATTGTGTGTAAGTTTGTGTGTGTGTGTGTGTGTATGTTTATATTGGTAGATGGCATAGCCCTGGTATCGCCAAGCTGCCACTTGGACCAGGGGCGCGGTATCATGATGCTGCGCTCTGACTCCAACTTCCAAAAAAGCTGGTGTAAGTGAATATCACTGTGCTACAATGCATATTTGACACATAAAGCCTAGTCTAGTCTCAGATCAGGAACCCCACTGCTCATATCTGTAAAGAAGGATAAAAGAGGAACATTATGTCTGTATGTTAATAAGAATCATATACAGTGTGTGTGTGTGTGTGTGTGTGTGTGTGTGTGTCAGTAACGCACTGTATTGTCTCCAGTTTACAGTGTGGGTCCTTGAGTAGATCAGAGAGCATCTTCACTCCTGATTCTCCTGGTTTATTGTAGTTCAGGTACAGTTCTCTCAGGTGTGATGAAGTGTTTGTCATCAGAGCTGAAACCAGAGCAGCACAACCTTCACCTGTAATACTGCAGTATTCCAGCCTGTAAAGAGATCAACACTAACATAAGAAACACACACACACACACACACACACACACACACACACACACACACACACACACACACACACACACACACACACACACACACACACACACACATAAATCTGGAAAACTGGGTAATAAGAGGTGGTATCCCACCTCTTATTACCGTTAAGGTGTTGGACTCTGGACTGGAAGATCACGGGTGCAAACCCCACCACCACCAAGCTGCCACTAGCGGGCCCTTGAGCAAGGCCCTTAACCCTCAATTACTCCGTTGTATGTCGCTCTGGATAAGGGCGTCTACCAAATGCTCTTGTAAATATAAATATATAAATATAAATATAAGTGGCACGGTGGTTTAGTGGTTAGCACGTTCACCGCCAGGGTCGGGGTTCGATTCCCGTCTCGGCCATGTGTGTGTGGAGTTTGTGCATGTTCTCCCTGTGTCTCAGGGGGGTTTTTCTCCGAGTTCTCCGGTTTCCTCCTGGTCCAAAAAACATGCACGGTAGGTTGATTGGCACCTTGGAAAATTGTCCCTAGTGTATGAATGTGTGTGTGTGTGTGTGTGTGTGTGTGTGATGTGTTGGCATTCCATCCAGGGTGTATCCTGCCTTAATGCCCATAGACGCCTGAGATAGACACAGACTCCCCGTGACCCGAGGGAAGATCGGATAAAGCGCTAGAAGATATATAGAAGAAAATATAAATATATAAATATATATCTGACCTCAGTATCTCCAGTGTACAGTGTGGAATTTCCAGTCCAGCAGAGAGTAGCTTCACTCCTGAATCCTGCAGTTTATTGTTACTCAGGTCCAGTTCTCTCAGACTGGAGGAGTTTGAGCTGAGAACTGAGGACAGAACTCTACAGCTTTCTACTGTGAGAAAACACACCGACACAGCCTGGGGAGAGGAATTATAATATATCAGAACACTGACATCTCACACACACACACACACACAGCATGATCTACAGTGTGTAGGTGATGATCTGACCTCAGTATCTCGAGCGTACAGTATGGACTCTTCAGTCCAGCAAACAGAAGCTTCAATCCTGAATCCTTCAGGTTATTGTTCCAACTCAGGTCCAGTTCTCTCAGACTGGAGCAGCTTGAGGTGAGAACTGAGGACAGAACTCTATAACCTTCATTTGTGAGAAAACACCGACACAGTCTGGGAGAGAAATGATGACAACATCAGAACACTGTCATCTCACACACACACACACACACACACACACACACACACACACACACACACAATTACGTTTTTCAATAGTTAATGTAAGTGTTCTTTATTCACATGATATAAATTGTATCCGTTGTTGTTCTTTGTTGACAAAGAAATTGCAGTTGTGTTGTATACAAATACTGCAAGAATATTTAATAATAATAAAATTTTAAAAATATCATTCATTCATTCATTCATTCATTCATCTTCTTCCGCTTTATCCGATCTTCCCTCGGGTCACGGGGAGTCTGTGTCTATCTCAGGCGTCTATGGGCATTAAGGCAGGATACACCCTGGATGGAATGCCAACCCATCGCAGGACTCACACACACACACACACACACACACACACACTAGGGACAATTTTCCAAGGTGCCAATCAACCTACCGTGCATGTTTTTTGGACCGGGGGAGGAAACCGGAGAACCCGGAGAAAAAAAAAGAAAAACCCCCTGAGGCACGGGGAGAACATGCACAAACTCCACACACACATGGATTCCCGAGACGGGAATCGAACCCGGACCCTGGCGGTGTGAGGCGAACGTGCTAACCACTAATTATTATTACCATTATTATTATTAATATTATTATTATTATTATAAAAGTAATTAATAATAATAATAATAATAATAATAATAATAATAATAGTGAAATGTTTTCAAAGAAATCAGAGAAAGTAAAATGCCTTTAGTACAAAATTAAATAAAGGAAAAATAAAATATAGTGAAATATAAACAGACTGTACTCTCTCTCTCTCGATTTATTTATCTTTTTATTAATTCAGTCTATAAAAAATAAATACTCTGAGAATATCTATCTATCTATCTATCGATCTATCTATTTATCTATCTATCTATCTATCTATCTATCTATCTATCTATCTACATCCAACATTAGAACGATGAGTTGTTACCGATCCAAACGGTAAAGAAGAATAAAATGGCGCTTGATATAATAAACAATGTGTGTACGTGACGATCTGACCTCAGTCTCTCAAGTGTACAGTGTGGATTCTCCAGTCCAGCAGAGAGCACCTTCACTCCTGAATCCTGCAGGTTGTTCTCACTCAGGTCCAGTTCTCTCAGACTGGTGACGCGTGAGCTGAGTACTGAGGACAGAACTCGATAACATTCGTCTGAGAGATTACATCGACACAGCCTGGGAGATAAATGATGTCATCTTAAATACTCAGTGTTTGTTAATTATCAATCTGGAAAACTAGAGCAGTTGTTGCTGCTTATATTAAATTGTGGTCCAGGAGACACAACATGTTATACTCTAAAACAGTGATATGACAGAAATACAGGATGTATAGTGTGTAAGTGATGATCTGACCTCAGTATCTCCAGTGTACATTGTGGATTCTCCAGTCCAGCAGAGAGCAGCTTCACTCCTGAATCCTGCAGGTCATTTCTATCCAGGTCCAGTTCTCTCAGACTGGAGGAGTTCGAGCTGAGTACTGAGGATAGAACTCTACAATCGTCATGTGTGAGATTACACCAACGCAGTCTGGGAATGAAATGATGATTTATCAGAACACTGAAACACCCACATGTTTTTCTCCGGGTTCTCCGGTTTCCTTCCGGTCCAAAAACATGCACGGTAGGTTGATTGGCACCTTGGAAAATTGTCCCTAGTGTATGAATGTGTGTGAGTGTGTGTGTCCCGCGATGGGTTGGCATTCCATCCAGGGTGTATGCTGCCTTAATGCCCATAGACGCCTGAGATAGACACAGACTCCCCGTGACCCAAGGGAAGATCGGATAAAGCGCTAGAAGATGAATGAATGAATGAATGAATGAATGAAACACCCACACACAACTATCATCCTGAGAATGTAAATATCTGGACTTTGGAAATTGGCTATGCGGACGATGAAGCATGGGGAGAGCTTATGACAGGTGGTCTTAAAGTTAAGGTTATCCTCTGGGCAGACATGGAAGTACACTTCCCCTACACCTACTTCGGAGGCATCAACCTCGACTATGAATTGCTAGGATGGGTTGGGAACGATGAGGCTGGGTGCCTTGGTGAGTCGCCACTTAAGCTTGTTAAATGCCTTCTCAGCCTTGGGGGCCCAAAGGAATAAATGGATGGAGAATGTCAGGCGGTGGAGGGGTGCCAACACTGAACTATAGCCCTTGATGAAGTTGCAATTAAAGTTGGCAATGGCCTGGACTCCCGGGTGGCCTTCATCCTGGCAGGGTCTATCTGGATGTTACCAGCTGTGAGAACATGTATCCCAGGAATGAGGTTCGGGAGGTATGGAATTTGCCGGATATGTTTGTCCATGGTGTGGAAGAAGATCAGAATATTGTCTAGATAGATGAACACGAAGTTACAGAGGACCTCAATAACCAGTGCCTGAAGTATGGCCAGGGTGTTAGTAAGGATGAACAGCATGGCAATGTACTCATATTGACCAGTTGGGCAGTCTTCCATTCATCCCCCTCCCTGATGTCCACCAGTTGGCGTGCGTTGTGCAGAACCAGCTTATTAAAGACCGTAGCACCATGCAGGATTTCAACGACCAAGGCCATAAGTGGCATTGGGTAATGGTTCCGGACCGTGATTCCGTTGAGACCCTGGTGGTCGATACATGGGCGTAGTGTGTTTTCCTTTTTCCCTATGATGATGAAGCCCAGGTTCATCAGCCAATTCCATGTCTCGGAGGCTTCCCTGATGGTGGACCAAGATGGGGGGCTTGGAGTAAAGGGTAAAAGTAAAGAAAAAAGGGTCTTTAGGGTGCTCTTTCCATCACCAATGAGCCCTGCCTTTTGCTGTGCATGACAGGGCAAGTGCCCTTCGCTTCCGCAGTAGAGGCATAGTCCCAGCTACCGACGTCTGTTCGTCTCGGTAGGGGTCAAATGGGGCATGCTATCTCCATTGCCTGCTGTGGCGAGAGATAGTGGGTGCCTAAACTGGCGGAAAGAGACAGGGAACTGCATGGAGGGGAAGGACAGAGGTCAGGGAGCGGGACTTAATATTGATGGGAAATACTGGAGAGTAATCAGGGCAAGGCTTGAAGACAATCGGGCACTGAATGGAAGTTTTTGGCATCTTATATGTATTTGTAAGATGGATGCGGGTCGCATGGGGGTCTGTAATGCCGAAAGTGCTCAAACGGGCTGACAGTTTCCCAATCCAACATTAACAAAGAGACAAATGTATCACTGAAAATGAAACTACTTAATTCATTCATTCATCTTCTAGCGCTTTATCCGATCTTCCCTCGGGTCACGGGGAGTCTGTGTCTATCTCAGGCGTCTATGGGCATTAAGGCAGGATACACCCTGGATGCAATGCCAACCCATCGCAGGACACACACACACACACACACACACACATTCATACACTAGGGACAATTTTCCAAGGTGCCAATCAACCTACCGTGCATGATTTTAGACCGGGAGGAAACCGGAGAACCCGGAGAAAAACCCCCTGAGGCACGGGGAGAACATGCACAAACTCCACACACACATGGCCGAGACGGGAATCGAACCCGGACCCTGGTGGTGTGAGGCGAACGTGCTAACCAATAAGCCACCGTAGCCCCTTGATGAAACTACTTTAGATTTTGAAATATTTTGTCAATTTCTTGTTATACATGAGACATGTTGCCCTCGATTTTACTGTTAATATGTTTATGACCTCAGTATCTCCAGTGTACAGTGTGGATTCTCCAGACCAGCAGAGATCAACTTCAATCCTGAATCCTGCAGTTTGTTCCCACTCAGGTCCAGTTCTCTCAGACTGGAGGAGTTTGAGCTGAGAACTGAGGACAGAACTCTATAACTATCCTCTGAGAGATTACACCAACACAACCTGGGAGATAAACGACGATACATCAGAAAACACACTCATATCACACTCACTCACACACAGAGCTCATGAAGTGTGTATATGACAAAATAATAGGATCTACATTGTATAGGTGATGATCTGACCTCAGTATCTCCAGTGTACAGTGTGGATTCTTCAGTCCAGTAGAGAGCAGCGCCACTCCTGAATCCTGCAGGTTATAATTCCTACTCAGGTCCAGTTCTCTCAGACTGGAGGAGTTTGAGCTGAGAACTGAGGATAGAACTTTACAACTTTCCTCTGTGAGATAACACCCAGATAGCCTAGGAACGAACAAGTGTTTCTGTCATTAGGAATGGAGTTTGAGATATGTTGTGCATCGTCCCATTGTCATGTTTTGGTTTTGATTGTGATTATGGTTCTATATGAGCTCCAAAACAAGGACAACATGTATGATCTAAATTTACATACAGAATATCAGAGACCTGATTGGACAAACTAATGATAATAATGGTGAGAGTGTAGCTCAGTGGTTTAAGGCACTGGGCTACTGATCAGAATGGGGTTTGAGCCCCGGTATGGCCAAACTGTCACCCTCGGGTCCTTGAGCAAGAGCCTTAACCCTCTGTGCTCCATCATGGCTGACCCTACGCTCTGACCCCAGCTTCCATACAAACTGGGAAATCCAAAGAAAGAATTTATGTATATGTGATAAATAAAGGCTATTCTATAATCATGATCGTAATCAATGAAGTGTTATTAGTGTCCATTCAAAATAACAACTACATTTATGGAGTTAGTAACATGGTCATGAGGTCATTTTAAAATGACTTACACAGCTTTCCTGGATGCTTTGACCACCGGCAGCAACCTCAGAAGACATTCCTCTGATCGGTCATATTTAGTCAAATCAAACTCATCTGGATTCTCGTCCGAGTTCAGCAACACAAACACCAGAGCTGACCACTGAGCAGGAGAGATACTGACTCCACTCAGACACCAGTAATCTCTTCTCTTCAGGTATTGTTGGACTTCCTGTACTAGAGAATGATCATTCAGTTCATTCAGACAGTGGAACAGGTTGATGGATTTCTCTGGAGATGGATTCTCTCGGATCTTCTCCTTTATGTACTCGACTGTTTCCTGTTTGTTATGAGAGCTACTTCCTGTCTGGGGCAGTAGGTCTCGTAAGAGAGTCTGATTGGACTCCAGTGAGAGACCCAGTAGGAAGCGGAGATACAGGTCCAGGTTTCCATTCTGACTCTGTAAGGCCTTTGTCACAGCACTCCTCAGGAAATCGGACATGTTTGACTTGGTGAAAAGATCTGACACATCGGTGGTTTGATGTTTTTTAATCTTTTTGTTGATAAAGGAGAGAAATGTGTATAAAGCAGCCAGAAACTCCTGAACACTCAGATGTACAAAGCTGAACACCTTCCCCAGGTGAAGTCCAAACTCCTCTCTGAAGATCTGAGTACACACTCCTGAGTACACTGAAGCTTCTCTAACATCAACGCCACTCTCTCTCAGGTCTTCCTCATAGAAGATCAGGTTTCCTTTCTCCAGCTGTTGGAAAGCCAGTTTTCCCAGTGCCACGATGCTCTCTCTGGTCTGCTGAGGATCAGGGTCACATTTCTGATGGTACTTTTGGTCCTTGTGTTTGATCTGAAAGATCAGGAAGTGTGTGAACATTTGAGTCAGAGTCTTGGGGATCTCTCCACTCTCTGCTTCACCCAACATTCTCTCTAGAACAGTGGCTGAGATCCAGCAGAAGACTGGGATGTGGACACATGATGTAGAGGACTTCTTGAAGACTTCATGTGTGAGATGATTTTATTGGCCAGGATTTCTGATCACTGATCTTCTTCCTGAAGTACTCCTCTTTCTGAGGATCACTGAACCCTCGTACCTCTGTTACCTGCTCTACACAGTCTGGAGGGATCTGATTGGCTGCTCCTGGACGAGAGGTGATCCAGAGGAGAGCAGAGGGAAGCAGGTTCCCCTTGATGAGGTTCGTCAGCAGCACATCCACTGAGGCCTGACTCTGTCACATCACACAATCTCTCATTGCTCTGGAAGTTTAGAGGAAGTCGACACTCATCCAGACCATCGAAGATCAACACCACTTTATTCCTCTCACAGTCTATTAATCCTAATTCTTTTATTTCTGGGAAAAAGTGATGAAGAAGCTCCATCAGACTGAGATGTTTCTGCTTCATCAGATTCAGCTCTCTAAAGGGAAGTGGAAACATGAAGGTGACGTCCTGATTTGCTTTTCCTTCAGCCCAGTCCAGAATGAACTTCTGCACAGAGACTGTTTTTCCAATTCCAGCAACTCCTTTAGTCAGCACACTTCTGATGGACGTGTCTTTAAAGAGATCATTACACTTTGATGGGTGTCTCCTGTGTTGCTGGTCTCCTGGACACTGTCTCAATCTGTCTCACCTCATGTTCATTATTGATGTCTCCACTCCAACCCTCGGTGATGTAGAGCTCTGTGTAGATCTCATTCAGAAGTGTTGAACTTCCATGCTGTGAGATTCCTTCAGAAATTCTTTTACATTTCTCTCTCAGGTTGGATTTGAGGTTTTTTTGCTGGTACACAGAGACGAGTTCTGATAAAAAGAAGAATAAAATGTCAACTCTCGGATCATCGCAGTGATCTACTGATATTTAATAGCGTTATCATAGAACTGATGTGTTATTATATTGTGTTTAAAAAAACAGATCATTATGATGTAATGTAGGGACATGCTGGCTTTGTGGTTAGCACATTCGCCTCACACCGCCAGGGTCCGGGTTCGATTCCCCTCCCGTCTCGGCCATGTGTGTGTGGAGTTTGTGCATGTTCTCCCCGTGTCTCAGGGGGTTTTTCTCCGGGTTCTCCGGTTTCCTCCCCCGGTCCAAAAAACATGCACGGTAGGTTGATTGGCACCTTGGAAAAATGTTCCTAGTGTATGAATGTGTGTGTGAATGTGTGTGTGTGTGTGTGTGTCCTGTGATGGGTTGGCATTCCATCCAGGGTGTATCCTGCCTTAATGCCCATAGACGCCTGAGATAGACACAGACTCCCCGTGACCCGAGGGAAGATCGGATAAAGCGGTAGAAGATGAATGAATGAATGATGTAATGTGTTTAATTACTCTTCCTCTGAAGATAAAAGTGATGTTAGAACCCCATGTGCTCTTACTGTTCTGCAGTGTGTTAGCGAGATCTGTGTGCTCCAGGTTCTTCAGGAAGTGCAGTGTGATCTTCAGCACTCGCTTCCTGACCCTGCTCTGTAACTCCTCATCCTCCACCTCCCTCTCAGAGCATGCTGGGTAATCTGGACTCAGGAGCTTCTTATATCTCTTCAGTTCATTCCGGATCAGAGTGATGACTTTGTGCTCCACATCCTGATTTGTATAACAGCATAACAAGCAAGTAGTAGCTTAGATTTTAGATTCTATCACGATTCAGTTTCAGGAACTACAATGGGAGGGAGGTGGTGTGTAGCCCAGTGGTTAAGGCGTTGGACCTGGACCAGAACATCACGGGTTCAAACCCCACCACCACCAAAGCTGCCGCTAGTGGGAGCCCTTGAGCAAGGCCCTTTACCCTCAATTGCTCAGTTGGATAAGGGCGTCTGACAAAGGCTTTAAATGTAAAATTGCTTATTGTTTACTTATTGTGACATTGTTATTGTTAAAGTGACCTTTTTCTGTGTTGAAATGCATTGCAGTGAGAGCGGATCACACACACACACACACACACACACACACACACACACACACACACACACACACATTGAATACGGCCTCCAAATGACTCTTCTCAGTGATGTTTGATTTCTTCTTCTGCTGTCTGTGAACAAATAAAACATTTGTTAAAAGTTGAATAAAGACTATATATCGTATTCATAACTGCAAACAAGTGAATACACACACTGTGTGTGTGTGTGTGTGTGTGTGTGTGTGTGTGTGTGTGTGTGTGTGTGTGTGTGTGTGTGTGTGTGTGTGTGTGTGTGATTAAACACTACACTCATACATTTAACTGTCCTCACCTCAGATCAGTAGTCCAGTCTGTGTTTCTAAAGGTTATTGGTTCGACCATTGACCAGTCACTCTTCATGGACACACAGCTGGGTTGAGGTGAGTCTGATCTCTTACCCTGAATCAGTCTAAACACACACACACACACACACACACACACACACACACACACACACACACACACACAACCGCTGCATCATTGTTACTGTTCTGTAGCAACACTGAATAATGAAACTGTAGTTAAAATCCGATGATGTTCCTTATTAACACTGATCCCATACCCAGATACAGAGAGACGAGTTTGGGGTTAGACGTGTATTCGACTCGTCTGTCGTCACAGATACACATCAGAGTCTGATCTGTTTAGTGTTGGTGAACATTTCTCTTTTTCACATGAGTCACATCATTCACTCACCTCTCCTCGTTCTTTACAGACTCACTCATTCTCCAGACAATATCTCTTTTTACAGATTATACCAGTCAATCTACAGAGAGACAGAAACAATGCAGTTTTAGATTAGGACTCCCACACCAGTCCTCTGCGCTTCAGTTCAGCTTCAGTCCTCTCTTCAGTGAGGCATGTGCTGAGAAGTTATAGGACTCATGAATGTAGCTCAGCCTTTAGGGACACCAGTAGCAAAGCATATACTGTATATGGGGTATACTGGGATCCACGGAACCGGATATACCAGGCCATCTTAGATTTTTAGGAAAGCACAGCTTCTCCAAGATCTCCAAGTTCTTTCACACAAGAGATAATGATATA